>BDMB01000195.1:33247-77930 GCA_016859785.1 Macrotyloma uniflorum
TACGCTTGCATGTCGACCGCACCAGAAATGAGTTCTGACCGCTCTAGAATATTCCGATCGCAACAGAAATGAATTCCGACAGGACCAGAATCTCTTGACCGCACCACATTTGACTCCCGACCGCACTAGGATTTGATTTCGACCGAACCAGAATCTTTCGACCGCACTAGATTTGACTCCCGACCGCACCACAAATGGATTACGATCGAACCATAATTTTTCGATCGCACCAGAAATGAGATCCGACCGCACCGGATATGAAATCTGACCGCACCAGAATTTTCCTGTCGCACCAGAAATGAATCCCGACAGAACCAGAATATTCAAACTAAACTACTTTTGACTCTCGACCGCACCAAAAGTTGATTTTGACCGAACCAAGACTTTTTGACAAGGCCAAAATTTTTCGACCGCACCAAAATTTTTCGACCGAACCAAGATTTGTCGATCGCACCAGAAATGAGTTCTGACCGCACTAGAATATTCTGATCGCACCAGAAATGGATTCCGATTAGACCATAATCTCCCGACCGCACCACATTTGACTCCCAACCGCACCAGAATTTGTTTTCGATTGAACCAGAATCTTCCAGCTGCACTCGATTTTACTCCTGACCGCACCACAAATGGATTACGACCGAACAATAATTTTTCGACCGCACCAGAAATGAGATCTGACCGCACCGAATATGAAATCTGACCGCACCAGAATTTTCCGGTCGCACCAGAAATGAGTCTCGACCGAACCAGAATCTTCAGACCACACTAGTTTTGACACCCGATCGCACAAAAAGTGGATTTCGACCGAACCAAGATTTTTCGACCGCACCAAAATATTCCGATCACGCCAGAAATGAATTCCGACCGGACCAAAATCTCCCGACCGCACCACATTTGACTCCCGACCGCACCATAATTTGATTTCAACCGAACCAGAATCTTCCAACAGTACCGGATTTGACTCCCGACCACACCACAAATGGATTACGACCAAACCATAATTTTTCGACCGCAGCAGATATGAAATCTGACTGCACCAGATTTTTCCGGTCGCACTAGTTTTGACTCTCGAATGCACACAAAGTGGATTTCGACCGAACCAAAATTTTTCGACCCGAACAAGACTTTTCGACTCGGCCAAAATTTTTTGACCGCACCAAAATTTTTCGATCGAACCAAGATTTTTCGACTGCACCGGAATATTCCGATCGCACCAAAAATGAATTCCGACCAGACCAGAATCTCTAGATTGCACCAGATTTGACTCTCGACCGCACCAGAATTTGATTTCGACCGAAACAAAATCTTCAGACCCCACCAGATTTGTCTCCGGACCGCACCCCAAATGGATTATGACCGAACCATAATTTTTCGACCCCACCAGAAATGAGAACCGACCGCACCGGATATGAAATCTGACCGCACTAGAATATTCTGGTCCCACCAGAAATGAGTCCCGGTCGAACCAGAATCTTCAAACCACACTAGTTTTGACTCCCCACCGCACCAAAAGTGGATTTCGACTGAACCAAAATTTTTCGACCGAACCAAGACTTTTCGACCGCACCAAAATTTTTCGATCGAACCAAGATTTTTCGACCGCACCAGAAATGAGTTCTAACCGCACCAGAAATGAATTCCGACCGGACAGGAATCTCGCGATCGCACCACATTTCACTCCCGACCACCAGAATTTGATTTCGACCGACCAGAATCTTCCGACCGGACCAGATTTCACTCCCGATTGCACCACAAATGGATTACAACCGAACCATAATTTTTCGACCACACCAGAAATGAGATCCGACCCCACTGGATATGAAATCTGATCACACTAGAATTTTCCGGTCGCACTAAAAATGAGTCCTGACCGAACCAGAATCTTCAGACCACACTAGTTTTGACTCCTGACTGCACAAAAGTGCATTTCGACCGAACCAAAATTTTTCGACCGGACCAAGAGTTTTCGACTCGGGCAAAATTTTTCGACCGCACCAAAAGTTTTCGACCGAACCAAGATTTTTTGACCACACCAGAAATTAGTTCTGACCGCACAAGAATATTCCGATCGCACCAGAAATGGATTCCGCCCGGACCAGAATCTCCCGATCGCACCACATTTGACTCCCGATCGCACTAGAATTTGTTTTCGACTTAACCCGAATCTTCCGACCGCACCCGATTTGACTCCCGACTGCACCACAAATTGAATACGACCGAACCATAATTTTTCGACCGCACCAGAAATGGGATCCGACCGCACCGGATATGAAATCTGACTGCACCAGTTTTTTCCGGTCATACCAGAAATGAGTCTCGACAGAACCAGAATCTTCAGACCAACTTAGTTTTGACTCCTGATCGCACCAAAAGTGGATTTGGACCGAACCCAGATTTTTTGACCAGACCATAATTTTTCGACCGAACCAAGACTTTTCGACCGCACCATATTTGACTCCCGACCGCACCATAATTTGATTTCAACCGAACTAGAATCTTCTGACTGTACCGGATTTGACTCCCGACCGCACCACAAATGGATTACGACCAAACCATAATTTTTCGACTACACCTGACATGAAATCTGACCGCACCAGATTTTTCTGGTCGCACTAGAAATGAGTCCTGACCGAACCAGAATCTTCAGACCACACTAGTTTTGACTCTCGAACGCACCAAAAGTGGATTTCGACCGAACCAAAATTTTTCGACCGGACCAAGACTTTTCGACTCGGCCAAAATTTTTCTACTGCACCAAAATTTTTCGATCGAACCAAGATTTTTCGACTGCACCAGAATTGAGTTCTGACTGCACCGGAATATTCCGATCGCACCAGAAATGAATTCCGACCAGACCAGAATCTCTAGATCGCACCAGATTTGACTCCTGACCGCACCAGAATTTGATTTCGACCGAAACAGAATCTTCAGACCCCACCAGATACGTCTCCGGACCGCACCCCAAATCGATTATGACCGAACCATAATTTTTCGACCGCACCAGAAATGAGAACCGACCGCACCGGATATGAAATCTGACCGCACTAGAATATTCTGGTCGCACCAGAAATGAGTCCCGACCGAACCAGAATCTTCAAACCACACTAGTTTTGACTCCCCACCGCACCAAAAGTGGATTTTGACTGAACCAAAATTTTTTGAACGGACCAAGACTTTTCGACCCGGCCAAATATTTTCGACCGCACCAAAATTTTTCGATCGAACCAAGACTTTTCGACCGCACCAGAAATGAGTTCTAACCGCACCAGAAATGAATTCCGACCAGATAGGAATCTTGCGACTGCACCCCTTTTGTCTCCCGACCACCGGAATTTGATTTCGACCGACCAGAATCTTCCGACCGGACCAGATTTCACTCCCCACTGCACCACAAATGGATTACGACCGAACCATAATTTTTCGACCACACCAGAAATGAGATCCGACCCCACCGGATATGAAATCTGATCGCACTAGAATTTTCCGGTCACACTAGAAAGGACTCCCGACCAAACCAGAATCTTCAGACCACACTAGTTTTGACTCCCGACTGCACAAAAGTGCATTTCGACCGAACAAAAATTTTTTGACCGGCCTAAGACTTTTCGACCCGGGCACAATTTTTCGACCGCACCAAAATTTTTTGACTGAAGCAAGATTTTTCGACCGCACAAGAAATCAGTTCTGACCACTCCCTAATATTCCGATCGCACCAGAAACGAATTCCGACCGAAACAGAATCTTCAGACCCCACCAGATTTGTCTCCAGACCGCACCCCAAATGGATTATGACCGAACCATAATTTTTCGACCGCACCGGATATGAAATCTGACCGCACCAGAATTTTTCCGGTCGCACTAGAAATGAGTTCCGACTTAACCAAAATCTCTAGACCACACTAGCTTTGACTCCCGACCGCACAAAGGTGCATTTCGACCGAACCAAAATTTTTCAACTAGACCAAGACTTTTCGACCCGGCCAAAATTTTTCGACTGCACCAAAATTTTTCGACGGCACCAAAAATGAGTTCTGACCGCTCCAGAATATTCCGATCGCACTAGAAATGGATTCCGATTGGACCAGAATCTCTCGACCGCACCACATTTGACTCCCAATCGCACCAGAATTTGTTTTAGATTGAACCAGAATCTTCCGGCCGCACCCGATTTGACTCCCGACCGCACCACAAATGGATTACGACCGAAAAATAATTTTTCAACCGCACCAGAAATGAGATCCGACCGCACCACAAATGGATTACGATCGCACCAAAATTTTTTGACAGAACCAAGATTTTTTGACCGCACTAGAAATATGTTCTGACCGCACCAGAATATTCCGATTGCAGCAGAAATGAGATCCGACCGGACCAGAATCTCCCTACCGCACCACATTTGACTCCCGACCGAACCAAGATTTGATTTCAACCGAACTAAAATCTTTCGACCGCGCTAGATTTGACTCCCGACCGCGCCACAAATGGATTACGACTGAACCATAATTTTTCGACCGCACCAGAAATGAGATCCGACCGCACCGGATATGAAATCTAACAACACCAGAATTTTTCAATCGCACCAGAAATGAGTCCCGACCGAACCAGAATCTTCAAACCACATTAGTTTTGACAGCCGATCGCACCAAAAATGGATTTCGACCAAACCCAAATTTTTCGACCGGACCAAGACATTTCGACCCGGCCAAAATTTTTCGACCGCACCAAAATTTTTCGACCGAAACAAGATTTTTGGACCGCAGCAGAAATGAATGCCGACCGAACCAAAATCTCTCGACAACACCACATTTGATTCCCAACCGAACCATAATTTGATTCCGATCGCACTAGATTTGACTCCCGACCACACCACAAATGGATTACAACCGAACCATAATTTTTCGACCGCACCAGAAATGAGATCCGACTGCACTGGATATGAAATCTGACAGCACCAGAATTTTCCGATCGCACCAGAAATGAGTCCCGACTGAAGCAGAATCTTCCGACCACACCAGTTTTGACTCCCGACCGCACCAAAAGTGGATTTCGAACAATCCAAAATTTTTCGACCGAACCATAATTTTTCGACCGGACCAAGACTTTTCGATCAGGCCAAAATTTTTCAACGGCACAAAAATTTTTCCACCAAACCAAGATTTTTCAATCGCACCAGAAACGAGTTATGACCGCACCAGAATATTGCGATCACACCAGAAATGAATTCTGACCGCATCAGAATTTGATTTCGACCGAACCGGAATCTTCCGTCTGCACCATAATTTTCCTATTGCACCAGAAATGAGTCTCGACCGAACCAGAATCTTCCACCCACACTAGTTTCGATTCGCGACCACACCAAAAGTAAATTTCGATCGAACCAAAATTTTTTGACCAGACTATAATTTTTTGACCGGACGAAGACATTTCGATCACACCAAAATTTTTCGATCGAACCAAGATTTTTTGACCGCACCAGAATTTTTTGACCGAACCTAGATTTTTTGACCGCACCAGAAATGAGTTCTGACTGCACCAGAATATTTCGATCGCAACAGAAATGACTTCCGACCGGACCAGAATCTCCCTACCGCACCACATTTGACTCCCGACCGTACTAGAATTTGATTTCGATCGAACCAGAATATTCTGACCGCACCAAATTTGATTCCCGACCGCACCACAAATGGATTACAACCGAACCATAAGTTTTCTACCGCACCAGAAATGAGATCCGACCGCACCGGATATGAAATCTGACCGCACCAGAAATGAGTCCCGACCGAAGCAGAGTCTTCCGACCACACTAGTTCTGACTCCTGACAGCACCAAAAGTGTATTTCGAGCAAACCAAAATTTTTGGACCTATCCATAATTTTTCGACCCCACCAAAATTTTTCAACCGCACCAAAATTTTTTGACCGAACCAAGATTTTTCAACCGCACCAGAAATGAATTATGATCGCACCAGAATATTGCAATCGCACCAAAAATTAATTCTGACCAGACCAGAGTCTCCCGACCGCACCAGAATTTTATTTCGACCAAACCAGAATCTGCCGTCCGCACCAGGATTTTCCTTTGCACTAGAAATGAGTCCCGACCGAACCAAAATCTTTCGACCACACTAGTTTTCACTCCCGATCGCACCAAAAGTGAATTTCGACCGAACCAAAATTTTTCGACCGGACCATAATTTTTTGACTGGATGAAGACTTTTCGACCGCACCAAAATTTTTTGACCGAACCTAGATTTTTTTACCGCACCAGAAATGAGTTCTGACCGCACCAGAATATTTCGATCGCAGCAGAAATGAACTCCGACCAAACCAGAATCTCTGTACCGCACCACATTTGACTCCCGACCGTACCAGAATTTGATTTCGTCCGAACTAGAATATTCTGACTGCACCAAATTTGACTCCCGACCGCACCACAAATGGATTACAACCGAACCATAATTTAACTACCGCACCAGAAATGAGATCCGACTGCACCGGATATGAAATCTGACCGCACCAAAAATGAGTCCCGGCCGAAGCTGAATCTTCCGACCACACTAGTTCTGACTCCTGACAGCACCAAAGGTGTATTTTGACCGAACCAAAATTTTTGGACCTAACTATAATTTTTTGACCCCACCAAAATTTTTCAACCGCACCAAAATTTTTTGACCGAACCAAGATTTTTCGACCGCACCAAAAATGAGTTATGACCGCACCAGAATATTGCGATCGCACCAAAAGTGTATTCTAACCGAACTAGAGTCTCCCGACCACACCACATTTGACTCCCGACCGCACCAGAATTTCATTTCGACCAAACCAGAATCTTCCGTCCGCACCAGGATTTTCCTTTGCACCAGAAATGAGTCCCGACCGAACCAGAATCTTCCGACCACACTAGTTTTGACTACCGACCGCACCAAAAGTGAATTTCGACCGAACCAAAATTTTTCGACCGGAGCATAATTTTTCGACCGGACGAAGACTTTTCGACCGCACCAAAATTTTTCGACTGAACCAAGATTTTTCGACCGCACCAAAAATGAGTTCTGACCGAAGCAGAATCATCAGACCACACTAGTTTTGACTCCCGACCGCACCAAAAGTGGATTTCGACCGTACAAAAATTTTTCGACCGGACCAAGACTTTTCGACCAGGCCAAATTTTCTCGTCCGCACCAAAATTTTTCATTTCAAACAAGATTTTTCGACCGCAACAGAAATGAGTTTTGAATGCACCAGAATATTCCGATCGCACCAGAAATGACTCCCGACCCCACCAGAATTTGATTTTGACTGAACCAGAATCATCCGACCGCACCAGATTTGACTCCCGACCGCACCACAAATTGATTACGACCGAACAATAATTTTTTGACCGCACCAGAAATAAGATCCGACCGCAACGGATATGAAATCTGATCGCACCAGAATTTTCTGTTCGCACCAGAAATGAGTCCCGACCGAAGCAGAATCTTCCGACCACACTAGTTTTGACACCCGACAGCACCAACAGTGGATTTCGACCGAACCAAAATTTTTCGACCGGACCAAGACTTTTCAACCCGGCCAAAATTTTTCGATTGCATCAAAATTTTGGACCGAACCAAGATTTTTTGACCGCACCAGAAATGAGTTATGACTGCACCAGAATATTCCGATCGCACCAGAAATGAATTCTGACCGGACCAGAATATCCCGACCGCACCACATTTTACTCCCGACCGCACCAGAATTTGATTTCGACCGAAGCAGAATCTTCCAACCCCCAAGATTTGACTCCCGATCCCACCAAAAATGGATTATAACCGAATCATAATTTTTCGACGGCACCAAAAATGAGATCCGACCGCAACGGATATGAAATCTGATCGCACCTGAATTTTCTAGTCCCACCAGAAATGAGTCCCAACCGAAGCAGAATCTTCCGACCACACTAGTTTTGACTCCCGACCGCACCAAAAGTGGATTTCGACTGAACCAAAATTTTTCGACCAGACCATAATTTTTCGACTGCACCAAGACGTTTCGACACGGCAAAAATTTTTCGATCGCACCAAAATTTTTCGACCGAACCAAGATTTTTCGACCGCACCAGAAATGAGTTCTGACCGCATCAGAATATTCCAATCGCACCAGAAATAAAATTCTGACCAGACCAGAATCTCCCGACCGCACCACATTTGACTCCTGATCGCACCAGAATTTGATTTCGACCGAACCAGAATATTCCGACCGCACCAGATTTGACTCTCGACCGCACCACAAATGGATTACGACCGAACCATAAATTTTCGACCGCACTAGAAATGAGATTTGACTGCACCGGATATGAAATCTCACCGCACCAGAATTTTTCGGTCGCACCAGAAATGTGTCCCGACCGAAGCAGAATCTTTAGACCACACTAGTTTTGACTCCCGACCGCACCAAAAGTGGATTTCGACCGTTCCAAAATTTTTTGACCAGACCAAGACTTTTCGACCCGGCCAAAATTTTTCGTCCGCACCAAAATTTTTCGACCAAAACAAGATTTTTCGACCGCACCAGAAATGAGTTCTGACCAAACCAGAATATTCTGATCGCACCATAAATGTATTTCGACCGGACCAGAATCTCCCGACCGCACCAGAATTTGATTTCGACCCAACAATCTTCCGACCACACCACAATTTTCCGGTTGTACCAGAAATGACTACCGATCGAAGCAGAATCTTCCAACCACAATAGTTTTGACTCTCGACAGCACCAATAGTGGATTTCGACCGAACCATAATTTTTCGACCGGACCATAAATTTTCGACCGGACCAAGACTTTTCGACCCTGCCAAAATTTTTCGACCGGACCAAAATTTTTCGACCGACCCAAGATTTTTCAACCGTACCAGAAATGAGTTCTGACTGCACCAGAATCTCCTTACCGCACCACATTTGACTACTGACCGCACCAGAATTTGAGTTCGACCGAACTAGAATCTTCCGACCGCACCACATTTGAATCTCGACCTCACCACAAATGGATTACGACCGAACCATAATTTTTCGACCGCACCAGAAATGAAATCTAACCGTACCTAAATTTTTCGGTCGCACCTGAAATGAGTCCCGACCGAAGCAGAATCTTCCGACCACACTAGTTTTGACTCCCGACCACACCAAAAGTAGATTTCGATCGAACCAAAATTTTTCGACCTCCAGGGTTCTCTAAGGTTCTCCTAGGTTCTTCAGCGTTCTTCAGGATTCTCCAGGGTTCTGTTAGGTTTTGCTGGGTTCTCTAGGGTTCTCTAGGGTTCTCATGGATTCTCCTGGGTTCTCCTGGGCTCTTGAACGTTCTCTAGGGTTCTCTAGTGTTCTCCCGGGTTCTCTCGAGTTCTCCCGGGTACTCGTGGGTTCACCAGGGTTCTCTAGGGTTCTCCCAAGTTCTTCAGCATTGTTCAGGATTCTCCAAGGTTCTGTTAGGTTCTGCTGGGTTCTCTAGGGTTCTCCCGGGTTCTTTAGGGTTTTCCAAGGTTCTCCTGGGTTCTCCAAGGTTCTCCTAGGTTCTCCAGGGTGCTCCCGAGTTCTCCAGGGTTCTCCAGTTTTTCTAGGGTTCTCCAGGGTTCTCCAAGGTTCTCTAGGGTTCTTCAGGGTTCTCCCGGGTTCTCCAGTGTTCTCCCGGGTTCTCTAGTGTTCTACTAGGTTGTGCTGGGTTTTGCTGGGTTCTCCAGGGTTTATCCGAGTTTTCCAGGGTTCTCCAGGATTCTGTTGGGTTCTCCAGCGTTCATCGATGTTCTCCAGGGTTCTCTAGGGTTCTCTAGGTTCTCCAGGGTTCTGTAGGTTCTCCAGGGTTCTGTAGGTTCTCCAAAGTTTTGTAGGGTTCTCTAGTGTTCTCCAGGGTTCTACCGAGGTTCTCCAAGGTTGTCCAAGGTTCTCCAGGGTTCAACAGGGTTCTCTAGCGTTCTCTAGGGTTCTCTAGGGTTCTCCAGTGTTCTCCAGGGTTCTGTTGGGTTCTCCAGGGTTCTCTAGGGTTCTCCAAGGTTCTCCAGGGTTCTCCCGGGTTCTCCCGGGTTCTCCAGTGTTCTACTGGGTTTTGTTGGGTTCTCCAAGGTTCTCTAGGGTTCTCCATTGTTCTTTCGGGTTCTCTAGCATTCTGCTGGGTTCTCTAGGGGTCTCCCATGCTCTCAAGGGTTCTCCAAAGTTCTCTAGGGTTCTCCTGGGTTCTCCAAGGTTCTCCAGGGTTCTTTAGGGTTCTCCAACGTTCTCTAGGGTTCTCCCGGGTTCTCTAGGGTTCTCCTGGGTTCTCTAGGATCCTCCAGTGCTCTCCTGCGTTCTCCAGGATTCTCTAGTGTTCTCGAGGGTTCTCCAAGGTTATCGAGGGTTCTCCAGGGTTCTCAAGGGTCCTCCCGGGTTCTCCAAGGTTTTCTAGGGTTCTATAGGGTTCTATAGGGTTCTCTAGGGTTCTCTAGGGTTCTGTTCGGTTCTCTAGAGTTCTCCAAGGTTCTCTAGGGTTCTTAAGGGTTCTCTAGGGTTCTCTTGGATTCTTCCGGGTTTTCCTGGGCTCTCGAACATTCGATAGGGTTCTCCAGGATTCTCTAGGGTTCTCTAGGGTCTCCATTGTTCTTCCGGGTTCTTTAGGATTCTCTAGGGTTCTCCTAGGTTCTTCAGGATTCTCTAGGGTTATGTTAGGTTCTGTTGGGTTCTCTAGGGTTCTCCTGGGTTCTTTAGGGTTCTCTAGGGTTCTGTTGGGTTCTGCTGGGTTCTCCAAGGTTCTCCCGGGTTCTCTAGGGTTCTTAAGGGTTCTCTTGGATTCTCTCGGGTTCTCCTGGGTTCTCGAACGTTCTCTAGGGTTGTCCAGGGTTCTCTCGCGTTCTCTAGGGTTCTCTAGGGTTCTCCCGGGTTCTCCCGAGTTCTCTATGGTTCTCTAGGGTTCTCCCAGATTCTTCAGCGTTCTTCAGGATTCTCTAGGGTTCTGTTGGGTTCTCCCGGGTTCTCTAGGGTTCTCCCGGGTTCTTCAACGTTTTCCAAGGTTCTCCTGGGTTCTCCAGGGGTCTCCTAGGTTTTCTAGTGTGCTCCCGGGTTCTCCAAGGTTCTCTAGGGTTCTCTCGGGTTCTCTAGGGTTCTCTTGGGTTCTTTAGAGTTCTCCCAGATTCTTCAGGATTCTCTAGGGTTGTCCCGGGTTCTCCAGGGTTATCTAGGGTTCTCTAGGGTTCTCTAAGGATTTGTTGGTTTCTCCAGGGTTTTCCAAGGTTCTCTCGGGTTCTCTAGGGTTCTTCTAGGTTCTCTAGGGTGATCCTGGGTTCTCCAGGGTTCTCCAATGTTCTCTAGTGTTCTCCAGGGTTCTCCTGGGTTCTCCTGGGTTCTCCTGGGTTCTCTAGTGTTCTACGGGGTTCTCCTGGGTTTTGTTGGGTTCTCTAGGGCTATCCAGGGTTCTTCCTGGTTTTCCAGGGTTCTCCAGGATTTTGCTGGGTTTTCCAGGGTTCTCCAATGTTCTCCAGGGTTCTCCCATGTTCTCCAGTGTTCTCCAGGGTTCTCTAGGTTCTCCAAAGTTCTGTAGGGTTCTCCAGTGTTCTCCAGGGTTCTCCTAAGTTCTCCAAGTTTCCCTAGGGTTCTCCAGCGTTCTCTAGGATTCTCTAGGGTTCTCTAGGTTTCACAAGTGTTCTCCAAGGTTCTGCAGGGTTCTCCCGGGTTCTCTAGGGTTCTCCAGGGTTCTCCCGGGTTTTCCAGGGTTCTCCCGGGTTCTCTAGTGTTCTACTGGGTTCTGCTGGGTTCTCTAGGGTTCTTTAGGGTTATCTAGGGTTCGTCCGGGTTCTCTAGGGTTTTCCAGGATTCTGCTGGGTTCTCTAGGGTTCTCCCATGTTCTCCAGGGTTCTTCAGTGTTCTCCAGCATTCTCCTGGATTCTCTTGGGTTCTCAAGAGTTCTGCTGGGTTCTCAAGGGTTCTCCCGGGTTCTCTAGGGTTCTCCAGGGTTATCTAGGATTCTCTAGAATTCTCTAGGGTTCTCCTGGGTTCTCTAGGGTTTTCTAGGGCTCTCCTAGGTTCTCCAAGGTTCTCTAGGGTTCTCTAGGGTTCTCCCAGGTTCTCTAGGATTCTCCAGTGTTCTCCTGCGTTCTCTAGTGTTCTCGAGGGTTCTCCAAGGTTATCCAGGGTTCTCAAGGGTTCTCAAAGTTCCTCTTGGGTTCTCCAAGGTTCTCTAGGGTTCTCCAAGGTTCTCTAGGGTTCTCTAGGGTTCTCCAAGGTTCTCTAGGGTTCTCTAGGGTTCTGCTGTGTTCTCCAAGGTTCTCCCGGGTTTTCCAGGGTTCTCTAGGGTTCTTAAGGGTTCTCTAGGGTTCTCTTGGATTCTCTCGGGTTCTCCTAGGTTCTCGAACGTTCGATAGGGTTCTCTAGGGTTCTTCAGGGATCTCCAGGGTTCTCAAGGGTTCTCTCGGGTTTTCCCGGGTTCTCTAGGGTTCTTCTAGGTTCTTCAGCGTTCTTTAGGATTCTCCAGGGTTCTGTTAGGTTCTGCTGGGTTCTCTAGGGTTCTCTTATGTTCTCTAGGGTTCTCCCGGGTTCTCCAGGATTCTCAAGTGTTCTCGAGGGTTCTCCAAGGTTATCTAGGGTTCTCAAGGCTTCTCAATGGTCCTCCTAGGTTCTTCAAGGTTCTTTATGGTTCTCGAGGGTTCTCTTGGGTTCTGCTGGGTTCTCCAGGGTTCTCTAGGGTTCTCCTGGATTCTCCAGGGTTCATAAACGTACTCTAGGGTTCTCGAGGGTTCTCTAGGGTTCTCTAGGGTTCTCCAGGGTTCTCTAGTGTTCTCCCGGGTTCACTCGGGCTCTCCCGGGTACTCCAGGGTTCTCCAGGATTCTCTAGGGTTCTACCAGCTTCTTTAGTGTTCTTTAGGATTCTCTAGGGTTCTGTTAGGTTCTGCTGGGTTCTCTAGGGTTCTGCCAGGTTCTCTAGGGTTCTCCCGAGTTCTTTAGGGTTTTCAAGGTTCTCCCAGGATTTCCAAGGTTCTCCTGGGTTCTCAAGGGTGATCCCGGGTTCTCTAGGGTTCTCTTGGATTCTCCCGGGTTCTCCTGGGTTCTCGAACATTCGATAGGGTTCTCCAGGGTTCTCCCATGTTCTCTAGGGTTCTCTAGGGTTCTCAAAGGTTCTCCCGGATTCTTTAGGGTTCTCTTGGATTCTCCCGGGTTCTCTTGGGTTCTCGAACGTTTGAGAGGGTTCTCTAGGGTTCTTTAGGGTTCTCTAGGGTTCTCTAGGGTTCTCTAGGGTTCTCCAGGATTCTGTTGGGTTCTCCAGTGTTCTCCCATGCTCTCTAGGGTTCTCCAGGGTTCTCTAGGTTCTCCAAAGTTCTACAGGGTTCTCCTGGGTTCTCTCGGGTTCTCCAAGGTTCTCTAAGGTTCTCTAGGGTTCTCTAGGGTTCTCCAGCGTTCTCCAGGGTTCTCTAGGGTTCTGCTGGGTTCTCCCGGGTTCTCAAGGGTTCTCCAGGATTCTCTACGATTATCTAGGGTTCTCCCGGGTTCTTCAGGGTTCTTCAAGGCTCTCTTGGGTTCTCCCGGGTTCTCCGGGGTTCTCTAGGATTCTCTAGTGTTCTCCTGTATTCTCCAGGATTCTCTAGTGTTCTCCAAGGGTTCTCAAGGGTTCTCCAAGGTTCTACCGGGTTCTCTAGGGTTCTTAAGGGTTCTCTAAGGTTCTCTTGGATTCTCCCGGGTTCTCCTGCGTTCTCGAACGTTTGATAGGGTTCGATAGGGTTCTCTAGGGTTCTCTAAGGTTCTCCAGTGTTCTCCCGGGTTCTCTCGGGTTCTCCCGGGTTCTCCAGGGTTCTCTAAGGTTCTCCTAGGTTCTTCAGCATTCTTCAGGATTCTCCAGGGTTCTATTAGGTTTTGTTGGGTTCTTTAGGGTTCTCCCGGGTTCTCCAGGATTCTCCAGTGTTCTCGAGGGTTCTTCAAGGTTATCCAGGGTTCTCTAGGGTTCTACTAGGTTCTTCAGCGTTCTTCAAGATACTCCAGGGTTCTGTTAGGTTCTGCTGGGTTCTTTTGGGTTCTCCCAGGTTCTTTAGGGTGCTCCCGGGTTCTCCAGGGTTCTCCAATGTTCTCTAGTTTTCTCTAGGGTTCTCTAGGGTTCTCCCGGGTTCTCTAGTGTTCTATTGGGTTCTGTTGGGTTTTGCTGGGTTCTCCAAGGTTCTCTAAGGTTATCCAGGGTTCTGCCGGGTTTTCCAGGGTTCTCCAGGATTTTGTTGGGTTCTCCAAGGTTCTCCAGGGATCTCTAGGCTTCTCTAGGTTCTCCAAAGTTTTGCAGGGTTCTCCAGTGTTCTACAGGGTTCTCTCGGGTTATCCAAGGTTCTCCAAGGTTCTCCAGGTTTCTCCAAGGTTCTCCAGCCTTCTCCAGGGTTCTCTAGGGTACTCTAGGGTTCTCCAGGGTTCTGTTGGGTTCTCTAGTGTTCTCCCGGGTTCTCTAGGGTTCTCCAGGGTTCTTTAGGATTCTCTAGGGTTCTCCCGGGTTCTCCAGTGTTCTACTGGGTTCTGCTAGGTTCTACAGGGTTCTCTAGGGTTATGCTAGGTTCTTCCAGGTTCTCTAGGGTTCTCCAGGATTCTGTTGGGTTCTCAAGGGTTCTCTAGGGTTCTTTAGGCTCTCCAAAGTTCTACAGGGTTCTCCCGGGTTCTCCAAAGTTCTCTAAGGTTCTCTAGGGTTCTCCAAGGTTCTCCAGGGTTCTCCACGGTTCTCTAAGGCTCTCCTGGGTTCTCCACGGTTCTCCCGGGTTCTCTAGGATTCTCCAGTGTTCTCCTGTGTTCTCCAGGATTCTCTAGTGTTCTCCAGGGTTCTCCAAGGTTATCCAGGGTTCTCCAGGGTTCTCAAGGGTCCTCCCGGGTTCTCCAAGGTTCTCTAGGGTTCTGCTGGGTTCTCCAGGGTTCTCCAAGGTTCTCCAGGGTTCTCTAGGGTTCTTAAGGGTGCTCTAGGGTTCTCTTGGATTCTCCCAGGTTCTCTTGGGTTCTCGAACGTTCGATAGGGTCTCCAAGGTTCTCGAGGGTTCTCTAGGGTTCTCCAGTGTTCTCCCGGGTTCTCTCGGGTTCTCCAGGGTTCTCTAAGGTTCTCCTAGGTTCTTCAGGATTCTCCAGGGTTCTGTTAGGTTCTGTTGGGTTCTCTAGGGTTCTCCCATGTTCTCTACGGTTCTCCCAGGTTCTCCAGGATTCTCCAGTGTTCTCGAGGGTTCTCCAAGGTTATCCAGGGTTCTCTAGGGTTCTACCAGGTTCTTCAGCGTTCTTTAGGATTCTCCAGGGTTTTGTTAGGTTCTGCTAGGTTCTTTAGGGTTCTCCTAGGTTCTCTAGGGTTCTCCCGGGTTCTTCAGGGTTTTCCAAGGTTCTACCGGGTTCTCCTAGGTTCTCAAGGGTGCTCCCCGGTTCTCCAGTGTTCTCTAGTTTTCTCTAGGGTTCTCTAGGGTTCTCCAAGGTTCTCCCGGGTTCTCCCGGGTTCTCTAGTGTTCTACTGGGCTCTGCTGGGTTTTGCTGGGTTCTCCAGGTTTCTCTAAGGTTATCCAGGGTTCTTCTGGGTTTTCCAGGGTTCTCCAGGATTCTGTTGGGTTCTCCAGGGTTCTCCCATGTTCTCCAGGGTTCTCCAGGGTTCTCTAGGGTTCTCCAAAGTTCTATAGGGTTCTCTAGTGTTCTCTAGTGTTCTCCAGGGTTCTCCCGGGTTATCCAAGGTTCTCCAGGTTTCTCCAGGCTTCTCCAGCATTCTCCAGGATTCTCTAGGGTACTCTAGGGTTCTCCAGTGTTCTCCAGGGTTCTGTTGGGTTCTCTAGTGTTCTCTCGGCTTCTCTATGGTTCCCTAGGGTTCACCAGGATTCTCCAAGGTTCTCCCGGGTTCTCCAGGGTTCTCCCGGGTTCTCTAGTGTTCTACTGGCTTCTGCTGGGTTCTCTAGGGTTCTCCAGGGTTATCCAAGATTCTTCCGGGTTTGCTAGGGTTCTCCAGGATTCTGTTGGGTTCTCTAGGGTTCTTCCATGTTCTCCAGGGTTCTCTAGGTTCTCCAAAGTTCTACAGGGTTCTCTCGGGTTCTCTAAGGTTCTCCAAGGTTGTCCAGCGTTCTCTAGGGTTCTCCAGGGTTCTCCAGGATTCTACTGGGTTCTCTCGGGTTCTCCAGGGTTCTCTAAGGTTATCTAGGATTCTCTACGATTCTCTAGGGTTCTCCCGGGTTCTCTTGGGTTCTCCAGGGTTTTCCAGGGCTCTCCTGGGTTCTCTAGGGTTCTCTAGGGTTCTCCTAGGTGCTCTAGGATTCTCTAGTGTTCTCTTGCGTTCTCTAGGATTCTCCAGTGTGCTCGAGGGTTCTCCAAGGTTATCCAGGGTTCTCAAGGGTTCTCAAGGTTCCTCGCGGGTTCTCCAAGGTTCCCTAGGGTAGTATAGTGGATAACCAAGAATCAATCCAATGAAGTGAGAGAGCAAAGTGACAAGAATGAATGATTCAATGCAAATGTATATATGAATGTAATGAATGAAATGCAATCTAAAAATAAAAACAAAACCTAAATGAACCTAATATGGGGTTAGTAAACTATATGCAATGTTAAATGAATGAAAACAAAATGCTAATGTAAATACAAATGTAAAACAGTACAGCTATCACAACCTAAACAAATCCAAAAATTCTCCAAGGTAAGTGTGAGTGCTCACGGCCAAGTGTGTGAAAATGAATGAATGAGTAGATCACAAATGATCAAGGATGAATCAAATGATATATGAGTCCAATGGTATGAATGATGGTGTAGGAATTATGGACAGAAACCAAAATGGCCGAGAGACACAAAAATATAGCTAAGTCAAGCACTCACCAAGGTGAAATTTTCAAACTACCCAGAATCATGAAATAACTGCACAAAATATTAGTAAACACAATTATAAACACTTTTTGTGAAGGCGTGGTTAGTAAAATGTGAACAAAAATGGGGGTTGACTGAGTATCAATGATTTTGGCTAACTTTGGTGCACCAAAAGTGCACCACTCGGTCAAGTGCAAGTATTTTTGATTTTTTTTAAACCCTGGCCGAGCACAAATGGCCTAAATGATGAAAGAAACCAGTGGTAAAAATCTGGTTCGGGCAAAGTTGAAGATGGCTAAGTCAAATTCCAAGAGCAAGTTCTGACCGAGCCAAAATCAAGCCATGGCTAAGTCAAAATCAAGCCTTCTCGGTCATGACCTAGTTCCCAACAATTTTGCTGCACCAAGAATGAAATGGGAGGTTCCTTATATATGGTTGGCCGAGGGAAATTGAGTTATTTTTGAGTTTTGAGGTTTTCTAAGTGGAGATGGCTAAATGGAGGTGTTTCGGTGTGGTGTGGTGGCTAGTTTTTGGTCCAAAAATGAAACTGTCCCAAAAATGGTGAAAACTGGCTGCAAATGGTATGTGTGACCTAAAATGAATATTTTTTATTTTTCTAGATTTTTCCAGGGGGTTTTGGGATGCAAAGAAATTAAAATGGAATTTTAAAGCAAAGCAAGCTAACCTACACTACCTAAGGTATAAAACTATGTCTAAACTAATGCCTAAACTGGACTAACACTAAAATAATGTCCTAAATCCTATAAGAACAGATTAAAACAGCAAGGAAAAGCAATAAAGTCTCTACACTACAATGCATGAATTTTAAAGAAAGCATGAACCAAAATCAAGGCATAATGATGTTGGTGCTCAAGCCTATCCTAAGGTTTGTAATTCTTGACATTGTGAGAATTTATCAACCTCTAAACCCTCACCATAGATGCGCACAAGGTGCTGTCCAGATCAAACCACCAACCGGTTGGTCTTTACTAGATAGACCAAGTCAAGAACACAAAGCAAGGCATAGTGTAGCATGCATCATCATTTTCCCAAATTTCAATTCGGTAAATTCTAACCTAAAGCATCAAATTCTTAAAGAAAGCATTAAAGAGAAGATGCAAAGATCACAAATCAGATCATAACACAAGAGAATCAATGGAAGAAGGAAACGGAATCACATAGGAAACGGAATCACATACACACATGAGAACACAATGGTGCGCGCAAGAGAAGAAGATGAAGGAAGCCATGGATGCATGAAGCGAAGAGAGAGAATCCGAAAAGCTCTGCATTAGATCTGAATGTAAACTTCACAACTTATGTTTTAGATTTGAGTTTATACAATATATACCTAGGCACAACTTAATTACAATAGAAACGAAGCACACAATCAAAGTTACATAGAATTTGAAACGTTTTGGCGCGCAAGCACACGTGGGATGCATTTCAGCTGACTTGAAACGCGCCCAGATTCTTCTTTTTGGCTCCAAATGGGATGATTCAAAATCCACTAGAAAGCTCTACGAGTTAAGTTTAAAACGCCACCGTTCCCACCTCATTTGGCTTTGTGGCGCGCTCTCCATAAATAAAACACTGAGAGGTGTTCATTGGGCCAGTCAGGCCTGGTGAACCTCACTTAATAAAATTATAGAAATTTCAATTCAAGTCCAAATTACATGAAATCAGCGCTCAATTGAAGCCCATTAAGTTAGAAAATCAGCCTGACAAGTTTCACTTAATTTAGAGGTCAAATGAATCCGGGAGCCCAATTTTAGCACAAGGAACTCATGTGGAACACGCCAGCCGCGTGAGCTTGCACAAGCGCCAACTTTAAATGCATGTAGAATCTTCAAATCTTATCCAATTCACACGCTTCAAATTTTGGTTTTCATCTTAACATGTATATTTTAATATGCAACCGGAACCATTGAATTTGGACCTCTGTATAAAATATTATAAATAAAACAGTGGACTATGTCAGTCTCAAGTTAAGGCAAAATAATGCATAATTTACTGTTTTTACATATAATTTAGAGTTAAGGCTTTAAATGGCTCTCTAAGTCAAATAACACTTAATTTATCCTTGTTAATAACTTATAAACATTAACATAACCTTATTAGATAATTAAAATGTGATAAATATTTGTCTCATCACTCCAGGGTTTTCCAGGGCTCTCCTGGGTTCTCTAGGGTTCTCCCAGGTGCTCTAGGATTCTCTAGTGTTCTCCTGCATTCTCCAGGATTCTCCAGTGTTCTCGAGGGTTCTCCAAGGTTATCCAGGGTTCTCAAGGATTCTAAAGGTTCCTCGCGGGTTCTCCAAGGTTCCCTAGGGTTCTCCAAGGTTCTCTAGGATTCTCTTGGGTTCTGCTGGGTTCTCCAAGGTTCTCCCGGGTTCTCCAGGGTTCTCTAGGGTTCTTAAGGGTTCTCTAGGGTTCTCTTGGATTCTCTCGGGTTCTCCTGGGTTCTCTAGGGTTCTTCAGGGATCTCCAGGGTTCTCCAGGGTTTTCCTGGGTTCTCCAGGGTTCTCCAGGGTTCTCTAGGTTTCTTCTAGGTTCTTCAGTGTTCTTCAGGATTCTCCAGGGTTCTGTTAGGTTCTGCTGGGTTCTCTAGGGTTCTCCCATGTTCTCTATGGTTTTCCCGGGTTCTCCAGGATTCTCGAGTGTTCTCGAGGGTTCTCAAGGCTTCTCGATGGTCTTCCCAGGTTCTCCAAGGTTCTTTAGGGTTCTCGAGGGTTCTGTAGGGTTCTCTTGGGTTCTGCTGGGTTCTTCAGGGTTCTCCAAGGTTCTCCAGGGTTCTCTAGGGTTCTCTTTGATTCTCCCGAGTTCTCTTGGGTTATCAAACGTTCTCTAGGGTTCTCTAGGGTTCTCTAGTGTTCTCCTGGGTTCACTCGGGCTCTCCCGGGTACTCTAGGGTTCTCCAAGGTTCTCTTGGGTTCTACCAGGTTCTTCAGCATTCTTCAAGATTCTCTAGGGTTCTTTTAGGTTTTGCTGGGTTCTCTAGGGTTCTGCCAGGTTCTCTAGGGTTCTCCCGAGCTCTTCAGGGTTTTCCAAGGTTCTCCAGGATCTCCAAGGTTCTCCTAGGTTCTCAAGGGTGCTCCCGGGTTCTCTAGGGTTCTCCAGTGTTCTCTAGTTTTCTCTAGGTTTCTCCAGGGTTCTCCCGGGTTCTCTAGTGTTCTGCTGGATTCTCCAGGGTTCTCAAAGGTTCTCCCGTGTTCTCTAGGGTTCTCTTGGATTCTCCCGGGTTCTCCTGGGTTCTCGAACATTCGATAGGGTTCTTCAGGGTGCTCTAGTGTTCTCTAGGGTTCTCCAGGATTCTGTTGGGTTCTCCAGGGTTCTGCCGGGTTCTCCCGGTTTCTCTAGGGTTCTCCAGGATTCTCTACGATTATCTAGGGTTCTCCAGGGTTCTCCAGGGCTCTCCTGGATTCTCCAGGGTTCTCCAGGGTTCTCCCGGGTTCTCTAGGATTCTCCAGTGTTCTCCTGCGTTCTCCAGGATTCTCTAGTGTTCTCGAGGGTCCTCCAAGGTTATCCAGGGTTCTCCAGGGTTCTCAAGGGTCGTCCCGCGTTCTCCAAGGTTCTCTAGGGTTCTGCTGGGTTCTCCAACGTTCTCCCGGGTTCTCCAAGGTTCTCCAGGGTTCTTAAGGGTTCTCTAGGATTCTCTTGGATTCTCTTGGGTTCTCGAACGTTCGATAGGGTTCTCTAGGGTTCTCTAGTGTTCTCCCAGGTTCTCTCGGGTTCTCCAGGGTTCTCCAGGGTTCTCTAAGGTTCTCCTAGGTTCTTCAGCGTTCTTCAGGATTCTCCAAGGTTCTGTTAGGTTCTGTTGGATTCTCTAGGGTTCTCCAGTGTTCTCCCGGGTTCTCCAAGGTTCTCTAAGGTTCTCCTAGGTTCTTCAGCGTTCTTCAGGATTCTCCAGGGTTTTGTTAGGTTCTGTTGGGTTCTCTAGGGTTCTCCCATGTTCTCTAGGGTTCTCCTGGGTTCTCCAAGATTCTCCACTGTTCTCGAGGGTTCTCCAAGGTTATCCAGGGTTCTCTAGGGTTCTACCAGGTTCTTTAGCGTTCTTCAGGATTCTTTGAAAGAGCAACGTGTCGTACCGTGCGCTTTGCAAAAATATGATTCCCGAAGACAATAAAAATAATGTAGTAGTAGTGGGAACCAAGATATCAATCCGTGGAAGTAAAGAGTAAAGAAGTATAAGAGATGAGTGGTTCAAATGAGGGAAAAATGCATGAAAGGAATGCAATGCAACCTAAAAATTAAGTTAAAACTAAATGAACCTAAATGGGGTTAGATTCTATATGATATGAATGAAATGGAAAACATAATGCTAATCAAAAAGATGCAATGCAAATCAGTACTGAATTCACAACTTAACCAACTCAAAATCAAGTTAAAAGCACTCACCTTAGGTCAAAAATTCAAGTTGGCCAAAAATGTGAAGTAACTACACCAAATGTTAATAAACAACAATACAAAAACTTTTTACAAAGACAAGGTTAGTAAAATATGTACAGAAAACAAAGTTGACCTAGTATCAATGATTTTGGCTAAGTTTGGTGCACCAAAAGTGCACCACTCGGTCAAGTACAATTATTTTTGATTTTTTTTTAACCCTGGCCAAGCACAAATGAGCTAATGGATGAAAGAATGAAGTGGTAAAAATTTGGTTTGGGCAAAGTTGAAGATGGCTAAGCCAAAATGCAAGATCAAGTTCTGACCGAGCCAAAAACTAGCCAAAGTTAGCCAAAAATGGGTGGCTCTCGGTCAAGTACTAGATCCAGTCAACTTTGCTGCACCAAGAATGAAATGGTAGATGCACAATGCATGGTTGGCCGAGGGAAATGATGCTATTTTTCAGTTTTGGGGTTTTTAAGTGGGAGATGGCTCGATGGTGGTGTTTTGGTGCGCCGATGGCTTGTTTTTGGCTCAAAACTGACCTAGAAAATGACTAAGTTGGTTCAGCCCCAAAAACAGTGGCAAATGAAAGGTATGAATATGTGAATGAATATGAATGAATGCACCAAGGAGTATTTTTTATTTTTCTATTTTTTTTGGGGGGGGGGGGTTTGGGAAATAAAGTGCTTGAAAATGGATGAAAATGGACCTAAGACTAACCTAAACTAATGCAGAATTTAAAACAGTGGCAAAGCTCATAAACCTACACTAGAAAAGCATTTTAAAGAAAGCATTAAATCTACCAAATAATATAAACAAAAGCTTGTAAATCACTAAACTACCAAATGCATGAATGTAAAATCAAAGCAACCAAACGCCTTCCTAGCAAGTAATGGCAACGCGCCTAGAGCCACCCTTGGCTCTTGATTTTCTTGGTATTAAGAGTCCCAAAACAGATTAGGAAACATCAAGATTTGCTAGCTTCCACTTCCTATCCGGATAGCATTCACTAGTTAAGGCAAACCAAGAAATCAAGTCCAAGCCATGCTAAGCCCGCAACACCATACAAGTGGACATTGTTCGGTGTAAAACCTAATCTAACTCAAAGAAATTACGAAAAACATTAAAAGGAAGATGCAAAGAACACAGAACAGATCATAACACAAGAGTATCAATGGAAGAAAGAAGCGGAAACACATACACAATGAAGCAACAATGATGCGCAAGGTAGAAGATGAAGGAAGCCATGGATGTGTGAGGAAAAGAGAGAGAATTCGAAAAGCTTTGCATTAGATCTGAATGTAAACTTCACAACTTATGTTTTAGATCTGAGTTTTTACAATATATACCTAGGCACAACTTAATTACAATAGAAACGAAGCACACAATCAAAGTTACATAGAATTTGAAACGTTTTGGCGCGCAAGCACACGTGGGATGCATTTTAGCTGACTTGAAACGCGCCCAGATTCTTCGTTTTGGCTCCAAATGCAATGATTCAAAAGCCAATAGAAAGCTCTGAGTTAAGTTTAAAACACCCCCGTTCCCACCTCATTTGGCTTTGAGGCGCGCTCTCCATAATTAAAACACTGAGAGGTGTTCATTGGGCCAGTCAGGCCTGGTGAACCTCACTTAATAAAATTATAGAAATTTCAATTCAAGTCCAAATTACATGAAATTAGCGCCCAATTGAAGCCTTTTAAGTTAGCTAAACAACCCAACAAGTTTCACTTAATTTAGAGACCAATCGAGTCCAGGAGCCCAATTTAAGTCCACTAAACTCATGAGACGCGTGAGCCTGTGCTTCAGCTGCACAAGGGCCAACTTCAAATGCGTGTGGAATCTTCAATTCTTGTCCAATTTGCACGCTTCAAATTTTGGCTTAAAGTTCTACATGTATACTTTAATCTGCAACTAGAATCAATGAATTTGTATCTCTGTAGAAATTACAATAAATCAAACAATGAACCATGTCAGTTTCGGGTTAGTACAAAATAATGCTTAATTTACTGTTTTTATGCACAATTTAGTGTTAAGGCCTCAAATGGTCTAATAACTCAAATAACACTTAATTTATCATTATTAACAACTTATAAACATTAACAAAACATAATTAGATAAATAAAATAAGATAAATATTTGACTCATCATTCTCTAGGATTCTGTTAGGTTCTGCTGGGTTCTTTAGGGTTCTCCCAGGTTCTCTAGGGTTCTCCCAGGTTCTTCAGGGTTTCCAAGGTTCTCCCGGGTTCTCCAGGGTTCTCCTAGGTTCTCAAGGGTGCTCCCGGGTTCTCCAGGGTTCTCCAATGTTCTCTAGTTTTCTCTAGGGTTCTCTAGGGTTCTCTAGGGTTCTCCAGGGTTCTCCTAGGTTCTCTATTGTTCTATTGGGTTTTGCTGGGTTTTGCTGGGTTTTCCAGGGTTCTCTAAGATTATCTAGGGTTCTGCTGGGTTTTCCAGGGTTCTCCAGGATTCTGTTGGGTTCTCCAGGGTTCTCCCATGCTCTCTAAGGTTCTCCAGGGTTCTCTAGGCTTCTCTAGATTCTCCAAGGTTCTGTAGGGTTCTCCAGTGTTCTGCAGGATTCTCCCGTGTTATCCAAGGTTCTCCAAGTTTCTCCAGGGTTCTCCAGCGCTCTCCAGGATTCTCTAGGGTACTCTAGGGTTCTCCAGTGTTCTCTAGGGTTCTGTTGGGTTCTCTAGTGTTCTCCCGGGTTCTCTAGGTTTCTCCAGGGTTCTCCAAGATTCTCCAAGGTTCTCCCGTGTTCTCCAGGGTTCTCCCGGGTTCTCCAGTGTTCTACTGGGTTCTGCTAGGTTCTGCAGGGTTCTCCAGGGTTATCCAGGGTTCTTCCGGGTTCTCTAGGGTTCTTCAGGATTCTGTTGGGTTCTCAAGGGTTCTCCCATGTTCTTCAGGGTTATCCAGGGTTCTCTAGGTTCTCCAAAGTTCTACAGGGTTCTCCACGGTTCTCTCGGGTTCTCCAAGGTTCTCTAAGGTTCTCCAGGGTTCTCCAGCATTGTCCATGGTTCTCTAGGGTTCTCCAGGGTTCTGCTGGGTTGTCCCGGGTTCTCTAGGGTTCTCAAGGGTTCTCCAGGATTCTCTACGATTCTCTAGGGTTCTCCTGGGTTCTCTAGGGTTCTCCAGGGTTCTCTAGGGCTCTCCTGGGTTCTCCATGGTTTTCCCGGGTTCTCTAGGATTCTCCAATGTTCTCCTGCGTTCTCCAGGATTCTCTAGTGTTCTCTAGGGTTCTCCAAGGTTATCCAGGGTTCTCAAGGGTCCTCCCGGGTTCTCCAAGGTTCTCTAGGGTTCTCTAGGGTTCTGCTGGGTTCTCCAAGGTTCTCCCAGGTTCTCTAGGGTTCTCTAGGGTTCTTAAGGGTGCTCTAGGGTTCTCTTGGATTCTCTTGTGTTCTCTTGGGTTCTCGAACGTTCGATAGGGTCTTCAGGGTTCTTGAGGGTTCTCTAGGGTTCTTTTGGGTTCTCTAGGGTTCTCCCATGTTCTCTAGGGTTCTCCCGGGTTCTCCAGGATTCTCCAGTGTTCTCGAGGGTTCTGCAAGGTTATCCAGGGTTCTCTAGGGTTCTACCAGGTTCTTCAGCATTCTTCAGGATTCTCCAGGGTTCTGTTAGGTTCTGCTGGGTTCTTTAGGGTTCTCCCAGGTTCTCTAGGGTTCTCCCGGGTTCTTCAGGGTTTTCTAAGGTTCTCCTGGGTTCTCCTAGGTTCTCAAGGCTGACCGAGCAAAAGTGAGTAAAAATTGACCTTGATCGAGCCCCAATGAAACTGGTCAAGCTTGGTGCACCGAAAATGGTGCTTCTCGGTCAACTACTTCAATTTTCCAATTTGTTTGAACCCTGGCTGAGCACAAATGGCCTAAATGATGAAAGAAACAAGTGGTAAAAATCTGGTTCGAGCAAAGTTGAAGATGGCCAAGTCAAATTCCAAGAACAAGTTCTGGCCGAGTCAAAATCAAGCCATGGCTAAGTCAAAATCAAGTCTTCTCGGTCATGACCTAGTTCCCAACAATTTTGCTGAACCAAGAATGAAATGGGAGATTCCTTATATATGGTTGGCCGAGGGAAATTGAGTTATTTTTGAGTTTCTAGGTTTTCTAAGTGGAGATGGCTCAATGGAGGTGTTTTGGTGTGGTGTGGTGGCTAGGTTTTTGATCCGAAAATGAAACTAGCCTAAAAGTGGTGAAATCTGGATGCGAATGGTATGTGTGACCTAAAATGAATATTTATGATTTTTTTTAGATTTTTCCAGGGGGTTTTGGGATGCAAAGAAATTAAAATGGAATTTTAAAGCAAAGTAAACTAACCTACACTACCTAAGGTATGAAACTATATCTAAACTAATGCCTAAACTGGACTAACCCTAAAATAATATCCTAAATCCTATAAGAACAGATTCAAACAGCAAGGGAAAGCAATAAAGTTTTGTGATTCAATAAATCTCTACACTACAAGGCATGAATTTTAAAGAAAGCATGAACCAAAATCAAGGCATAATGATGTTGGTGCTCAAGCCTATCCTAAGGTTTGTAATTCTTGACATTGTGAGAATTTATCAACCTCTAAACCCTCACCATAGATGCGCACAAGGTGCTTTCTAGATCAAACCACCAACCGGTTGGCCTTTACTAGATAAACCAAGTCAAGAACACAAAGCAAGGCATAGTGTAGCATGCATCATCATTTTCCCTAATTTCAATTCGTAAATCAAGCATTCAAATCATATAAAACCCTAAACTAAGCAAGATAACCGAGGCAAAGATCATACAAATTAGATCAAAATCATAGGAAAACAATAAGGGAAGATGCGGAACACATACAAGTGGAAGAAACATGAAGAACATATGAAGCGCATGGTAAAGAAGATGAAAACTCCATGGAAAGTTGAGAGAAAATGTGAGAGCTCGAAAACTTCAGATCTGATTGCATTACTCCAACTCAATTAACTTATGTTTTACAATGTGTTTTAAGTATTTATACTCTAGTACAATTTAATTACAATAGAAACGAATGTACACAATCAAAGTTACATAGAATTTGAAACGTTTTGGCGCGCAAGCACACGTGGGATGCATTTCAGCTGACTTGAAACGCGCCCAGATTCTTCGTTTTGGCTCCAAATCAGATGAAATCAACGCCCAATTGAAGCCCATTAAGTTAGGAAATCAGACTGACAAGTTTCACTTAATTTGGAGGTCAAATGAATCCGGGAGCCCAATTTTAGCACAAGGAACTCATGTGGAACACGCCAGCCGCGTGAGCTTGCACAAGCGCCAACTTTAAATGCATGTAGAATCTTTAAATCTTATCCAATTCACACGCTTTAAATTTTTGTTTTCAGCTTAGCATGTCTATTTTAATATGAAACCAAAACCATTGAATTTGGACTTCTGTAGAAAATATGATAAATAAAACAGTGAACTATGTCAGTTTCAAGTTAAGGCAAAATAATGCAAAATTTACTGTTTTTTACATATAATTTAGAGTTAAGGCTTTAAATGGCTCTCTAAGTCAAATAACACCTAATTTATCCTTTTTAACAACTTATAAACATTAACATAACCTTATTAGATAATTAAAATGTGATAAATATTTGTCTCATCAGACAGCAGCAGGGAGAATCCTTGTTTGAATACTGGGAACGTTTTAACAGGTTGTGTGCTACTTGTCCTAACCATCAGATCAACGAACAGTTGTTGATCCAGTATTTCTATGAGGGTCTGATGGCTATGGACAGGAGCATGATTGATGCAGCCAGTGGAGGAGCACTGATGGATAAAACACCTGCAGCAGCCAGGTACTTGATCTCCAACATGGCTGAGAACTCCTAGCAGTTCCACTCCAGGCAGAATACCAGGGGAGTACATGAGATTAACCGGTCTTCTGAGGTTACTCATGATACTATGTGCCTGGAAAATAAGCTGACAGAGTTGACTTCTTTGGTGAGGCAGCTTGCTTTGACACAACAGCCAATCCAGTCATCACAGCAGCAGTTTGAGCCTCCTGTGCATTCTGTTTGTGGCATTTGTGCAGCTCCTGATCATCATACAGACTTGTGCCCACAGTTGCAGGAAGCTAATGGTGTAGAGTTAGCTGATGCCATGTATGCAGGACAACAGTCCTCTTATGTAAGACAGGTGCAGCCACCTATGCAGTCCAGCCAATCTAGATATGATCCCTATTCGTCTACCTATAATCCAGGTTGGAGGGACCACCCAAATTTGAGATATGGCGCGCCTGGTCAAGGCCAGAGTAGCTCTTACACTACACCTCAGCAGCAGAGGTTTCAAGGCCAACAACAGCAGCATTACACTCGGTCAGATCAGCCCTATCCTAGGTCTGACCAGTACCAGCAGCAGAACCAGCCCAGGTATAACAGTTACAGGAACCAGCAGCAGTATGTGCAGCCATTGCAGCAACCAGTGGTATGAACAGGATGAAACAACAGGGTTCTGGTGCACTCCCATCTCAACCAAAGGTGAATCCGAGGGGAGATTTGAATGCCATTACACTGAGAAGTGGCAAACAGGTGCAATATACTGATGATGTACAGGTTCAGACTCCTGCCACTGTCCAAGACAAACCACCAGAGAAGGTTCCACCACAGCCTACATGCTCCACACCTGTGATTCCTCCTCCTTTCCCATCCAGAGTTCGTGCTCCAAAGCAGAAGGAGGTGGATCCAGACTTGTTGGAAATTTTTAATAAGGTGGAGATCAACCTGCCCTTGTTGGAAGCTGTCAAACAGGTCCCGAAATATGCCAAGTTTCTAAAGGAGCTCTGCACTTACAAGAGAAATCTGGAGGGAGCTAACATTGAGGCCGTGTCTACTCTATCACAGTTGCCACTTCCACAGAAGTGTGGTGACCTCGGTTCATTCTCCATCCCTTGCACCATTGGACACTTGACCTTTGGTAATGCTTTGATTGACCTTGGTACAAGCATAAATGTCATGCCCACTGCTTTATACAGGATGCTTCAGTTAGGGGACCTCAAGGAGACCAATGTGGTTATTCAGCTTGCGAATAAGACCACTGTGAAGCCACTTGGTTTACTTGAGGATGTGCTTGTGAAAGTGAATCAATTAATCTTCCCCGCTAACTTCTACATAATAGACATGGATGATGAGAAGAAGACCAGCCAGTCCACCATAATTTTGGGACGGCCATTCTTGATGACAGCAAAGACGATTATTAATGTGCATGCTGGTATGTTGACTATGGAGTGTGGAGGAGAGAAGGTGACCTTTAACATATTCAATGCATTGAAGTATCCCATTGAAGGTCCCTCGGTGATTTATGACCATTCTCTCTCTGCACTTGATACTTTTGATGAAAGTGATTGTACAGATGTAGATACATTAGAAGTAGACGAAATAGTAGAAGTAGATGACTCTCATAACTTGTTGCAACTTGATGATTCTGATTTTGATCCTGACACAGTGTTCGGCCAAGATGGTCAGTGTGCAAATTTTGTGACTAACCATGATGTACATATTCCATTAGATTTGTCTTTTGCAGGTACGTTTGAAAAATCACAAAAAAATGAAGAAAATCCAAAAAGAGAAGGTGAAGAAGAAGAGTGTGGGCAGCAGCCCCAAAGTAATGATGAACTCAAACAGCTGCCTGCCCATCTCAAATATGTGTTCTTGGGTAAGTTAAACACTAAACCTGTGATTATTGCTAATAATTTATCAGTTGCAGAAGAAGCAGTTCTTCTTAAGGTATTGAAACATCATGAGAAAGCTATTGGTTGGAGTTTGGATGACATTCCTGGGATAAGTCCTGCAGTCTGCATGCATAGGATTCTACTTGAAGATGATGCTAAGACTTGCAGGCAACATCAAAGAAGGCTGAACCCAACCATAGCTGAAGAAGTGAAGAAGGAGGTTACTAAATTATTGAAGGCTGGCATTATCTATCCCATTTCAAACAGTGAGTGGGTGTCTCCTGTCCATGTGGTGCCAAAGAAATCAGGAACTACAGTTATTGAAGGAAAGAATAAGGAGCTACTGCAGGCACGGGTTGTAAATAAATGGAGGGTGTGTATTGATTACAGGAAGCTTAACCAGGCAACCAGGAAAGATCACTTCCCTCTACCTTTCATTGACCAAATGCTGGAGCGCCTTGTAGGTAAGTCCCATTATTGCTTCTTGGATGGTTTCTCTGGTTATTTTCAGATACACATTGCACCGGAGGACCAGCACAAGACCACGTTCACATGTCCATTTGGCACCTTTGCATACTCTAGGATGCCATTTGGACTGTGCAACGCCCCTGCCACCTTTCAGAGATGTATGTTGAGCATATTTAGTGATCTTATTGAGGACTGTATGGAGGTATATATGGATGATTTTACTGTATTTGGTTCAGATTTTGATTTATGTCTTGCTAATTTATCTAAAGTATTGCATAGATGTATTGAGTCTAATTTGGTATTAAATTATGAGAAGTGTCATTTTATGGTGCAAGAAGGTATTGTATTGGGTCATTTGATTTCGGCCAAAGGTATACAGGTTGATAAGACTAAGGTGGAAGCAATTGCAGCCCTAAATTATCCAGAGACTGTGAGAGAGGTAAGATCTTTTCTTGGGCATGCAGGTTTTTATAGAAGGTTCATCAAGGACTTCAGTAAGTTAGCTTCTCCTTTGTCTAAATTATTGCAGAAGGATGTTAAGTTTATATTTGATGATGACTGTAAATTAGCTTTTGATGAGTTAAAGAGTAAGTTAATTGTTGCTCCCATTATGCAACCTCCTGACTGGAGTTTACCTTTTGAGTTAATGTGTGATGCATCTAATTATGCTCTAGGGGCTGTATTGTCCCAAAGAGTGGATAAAGTAGCTCATGTTATTGCTTATGCTTCTAGGACTTTAGATTCTGCACAGGTTAATTATATGACTACTGAAAAAGAATTGCTGGCTATTGTATTTGCTTTGGATAAGTTTAGATCGTATTTATTGGGTACAAAGATTACTGTTTATACTGACCATGCAGCTTTGAAGTATTTATTGAAGAAGCAAGACTCTAAGCCGAGGCTCATAAGGTGGATATTGTTATTGCAAGAGTTTGACTTAATTATTAAGGACAGGGCTGGACTGTGTAATCAGGTAGCAGATCATTTGAGTAGGATCCAGTCCCCTGTTCCTTCTGATGAAATTAATGAATTATTCCCTAAGGAGCATTTGTATGAGGTTAACTCTATTCCTTCATTTGCTGATATTGCTAATTATGTTGCTTCTTCTACTTTGCCTAATGTTGCAGATAAAAATTATTTGAATAAGCTAAAGTCTGATTCTAAATATTACTTTTGGGAAGAACCTAATTTATGGAAAATGTGCAGTGATCAGATTATTCGCAGGTGTGTAACTTATGAGGATAGCGTTCATATCTTATAGATGTGCCATAGCTCACCAGCTGGAGGGCATCTTGGTGCTAAGAGGACGGCCACAAGGGTCCTTTAATGTGGATTTATTGGCCTACTATATTTAAGGATTCCCATAATTATGTATTAAATTGTGAGCAGTGTCAATTTGCTGGGCATGCTATTTCTAAAAGAGATGAGATGCCTCAATAGTCTATTTTATTTTGTGAAGTATTTGATGTTTGGGGCATTGACTTTATGGGCCCCTTTCCTGTTTCTTTTGGATTTAATTATATACTATTGGCTGTTGATTATGTATCCAGGTGGGTGGAAGCCAAGGCAGTAAGGGACAATGATTCCAAGACTGTGGCTAAGTTTATTCAGTCTAACATATTTTGCAGGTTTAGTGTGCCTAAGGCCATCATTAGTGATCAAGGGAGTCACTTTTGTAACAGAACAATAGCTAACTTATTTGCTAAGTATGGAGTAACACATAGAGTATCCACGGCCTACCATCCGCAAACAAATGGCCAAGCAGAGGTATTTAACAGAGAGGTAAAGAATTTATTGCAGAAACTTGTACAGCCAAACAGGAAAGATTGGAGCCAATATTTAGATGATGCATTATGGGCCCAAAGGACTGCCTACAGAACACCATTAGGCATGTCCCCATTCCGAGTTGTTTATGGTAAATCTTGCCACTTGCCCGTGGAGATAGAGCACAAATCATATTGGGCAGTGAGGAATTGTAACTTATCCATGGAGGAAGCAGGACAGCAGAGGAAACTGGAACTCCAGGAGTTAGAAGAAATTCGGCTCCAAGCTTATGAAAATAACAGAATATATAAGGAGAAAGCTAGGAGATTCCATGATAGTAATTTATGTAGAAAGCACTTCCAGGAAGGACATAAGGTATTATTGTTTGATTCTAGACTTAAATTAATTGTAGGTAAATTAAGATCCAAATGGAGGGGCCCTTTTATTGTTAAACATGTATTTCCCCATGGAGCTGTAGAGATTCTTAATCCTAAAATAGGTAATATATTTAAATTTAATGGTCATCAACTTAAATTATTCCATGAAAATCAAGAGGTATTTAATGTAGATAAACATGTTATTTATTTAACTAACCCAGTTGTACAAGAGTAATTTATTGGTGTGCATCCTTGCGGTTTTGGGACAATGTGTCCTTCAAGTGTGGGGTATTTAGGTTTTGCCTTCTTAATGCCTTCTCAATAATTATTGACCTGAATTGAGTTATGATATGACTTTTGTGATTCTGAGCTAAGTTATTGGTGTATGATAACACGCGCGTCGTATCACGTATTATGCAAAAGAATGATTCCCAAAAACAATAATAATGTAGCACAGTGGGAACCAAGATATCAATCCGTGGAAGTAAAGAGTAAAGAAGTATAAGAAATGAGTGATTCAAATGAAGTAAAAATGCATGAAATGAATGAAATGCAACCTAAAAATCAAGTTAGAACTAAATGAACCTAAATGGGGTTAGAATCTATATGGTATGAATGAAATCGAAAACAGAATGCTAATTAAAAAGATGCAATGCAAATCAGTACAGAATTCACAATTTAACCAACTCAAAATCAAGTTAAAAGCACTCACCTTGGGTCAAAAATTCAAGTTGGTCAAAACTTTGAAGTAGCTGCACCAAATGTTAGTAAACAACAAAACAAACACTTTTTACAAAGGCATGGTTAGTAAAATCTGTACAGAAAACAAAGTTGGTTGAGAGTAAAAAATCTAGCTAGGTTTTGGTGCACCAAATGCACCACTCTCGGTCAACTATGAAAATATTTTTGATTTTCAAAATTCTGGATGGACAGATGTGTTTAAATGGATGAAAGAATGAAGTGGTAAAAATCTGGTTCGGGAAAAGTTGAAGATGGCTAAGCCAAAATGCAAGATCAAGTTCTGACCGAGCCAAAAACTAGCCAAAACTAGCCAAAAATGGGTGGCTCTCGGTCAGAGCTCAATCTGGACAACTTTTCTCGAACCAAAATCATAGGGTGGCTTGGAAATATGGGGTTGGTCGAGTGAAATGATGTTATTTTTGGGTTTTGGGGTTTCTAAGTGGGAGATGGCTCAATAGAGGGTGTTTTGGTGCGTTTTTGGCTCAAAACTGACCTAGAATATGAATGTATGAATATATGAATGAATGCACCAAAGTTTGTTTTTGATTTTTCTAATTTTTCATGGGGGTTTTGTGGAATTAAAGTGTAGAACAATGGATGAAAATGGACCTAAGACTAACTTAAACTAGTGCAGAATTTAAAACAGTGGCAAAGCTCATAAATCTACACTAAAAAGAAGCATTTAAAGAAAGCATTAAAGCTACCCTAGCGTGACAAAAGCATGTAACTCACTACACTACTATGCGCATGAAATTTAAAGAAAGCATGAATTCAAATCAAGGAAATTGACTTTGGTGCTCAAGCCAATCCTAAGGTTTGTGATTCTTGATATTGTGAAAGCTTATCAACCGATTAAACCTTCACCATAATCTGCACAGAATGCTTTTCTAGCTTAAACCTCCAACCGGTAAGTCTCCACTAAATAAACCAAATCAAGAATACAAAGCAAGGCATTGTGTAGCATGCATCATCAATTTCCCTAATTTTCATTTGGTAAATTCTAACCTAAAGCATCAAATTCTTAAAGAAAGCATTAAAGAGAAGATGCAAAGAACACAGAACAGATCATAACACAAGAGTATCAATGGAAGAAAGAAGCGGAATCACATACACACATGAGAACACAATGGTGCGCGCAAGAGAAGAAGATGAAGGAAGCCATTGATGCATGAAGAAAAGAGAGAGAATTCGAAGAGTTCTGCATTAGATCTGAATGTAAACTTCACAACTTATGTTTTAGATCTGAGTTTTTACAATATATACCTAGGCACAACTTAATTACAATAGAAACGAAGCACACAATCAAAGTTACATAGAATTTGAAACGTTTTGGTGCGCAAGCACACGTGGGATGCATTTCAGCTGAATTGAAACGCGCCCAGATTCTTCGTTTTGGCTCCAAATGCGATGATTCAAAACCCACTAGAAAGCTCTATGAGTTAAGTTTAAAACACCACCATTCCCACCTCATTTGGCTTTGTAGCGCGCTCTCCATAAATAAAACACTGAGAGGTGTTCATTGGGCCAATCCGGCCTGGTGAACCTCATTTAATAAAATTATAGAAATTTCAATTCAAGTCCAAATTACATGAAATCAGCGCCCAATTGAAGCCTTTTAAGTTAGATAAACAACCCAACAAGTTTCATTCAATTTAGAGACCAATCGAGTCCAGGAGCCCAATTTAAGTCCATTATACTCATGAGACGCGTGAGCCTGTGCTTCAGCTGCACAAGGGCCAACTTCAAACGCGTGTGGAATCTTCAATTCTTGACCAATTTGCACGCTTCAAATTTTTGCTTAAAGCCCTACATTTCTACCTTAATCTGCAACTGGAATCAATGAATTTGGATCTCTGTAGAAATTACAATAAATCAAACAGTGAACCATGTCAGTTTCGGGTTACTACAAAATAATGCTTAATTTACTGTTTTTATGCACAATTTAGTGTTAAGGCCTCAAAAGGTCTAATAACTCAAATAACACTTCATTTATCATTATTAACAACTTATAAACATTAAAAAAACATAATTAGATAAATAAAATAAGATAAATATTTGACTCATCTGTGTAGTACCTTGATTTATTGATCTTGTTTTCATGAAAACCGTGAGCTACAAACATGTTTATTGTTCAGCGTTCTTCAGGATTCTCCAGGGTTCTGTTAGGTTCTGCTTGGTTCTTTAGGGTTCTCTAGGGTTCTCCCGGGTTCTCCAGGATTCTCCAGTGTTCTCGAGGGTTCTCCCAGGTTATCCAGGGTTCTCCAGGGTTCTCAACGGTTCTCAAGGGTCTTCCCGGGTTCTTCAAGGTTCTCTAGGGTTCTCTAGGGTTCTGTAGGGTTCTATAGGGTTCTCCCGGGTTCTCTAGGGTTCTCCAAGGTTCTCTAGGGTTCTCTAAGGTTCACCTGGGTTCTCCAGGGTTCTCTAGGGTTCTTAAGGGTTCTCTAGGGTTCTCTTGGATTCTCCCGGGTTCTCCTGAGTTCACGAACATTCTCTAGAGTTCTCCAGGGTTCTCCAGGGTTCTCTAAGGTTCTCCCAGGTACTCCAGGGTTCTCCAGGGTTCTCTAGGTTCTCCAAAGTTCTACAGGGTTCTCTAGGGTTCTCCTAGGGTCTCCAAGGTTCTCTACGGTTCTCCAGTGTTCTCCAGCATTCTCTAGGGTTCTCCAGGGTTCTACTGGGTTCTCTAGGGTTCTCCCGGGTTCTCTAGGGTTCTCCAGGATTCTCTAGGATTCTGTAGGATTCTCCCGGGTTCTCCAGGGCTCTCCTGGGTTCTCCCGGGTTCTCTAGGGTTCTCCAGTGTTCTCCTGCGTTCTCTAGGATTCTCCAGTGTTCTCGAGGGTTCTCTAAGGTTATCCAGGGTTCTCCAGGGTTCTTAAGGGTTCTCAAGGGTCTTCCCGAGTTGTCCAAGGTTTTTAGGGTTCTCTAGGGTTCTCTAGGGTTCTGCTGGGTACTCTAGGGTTCTCCAAGATTCTCTAGGGTTCTAAAGGGTTCTCTAGGGTTCTCCTGGATTCTCCCGGGTTCTCCTGGGTTCTCGAACTCGATAGGGTTCTCCAGGGTTCTCTAGGGTTCTCTAGGGTTCTCTTGGGTTCTCTAGGGTTCTCCAGGGCTCTCCTGGGTTCTCTAGGGTTCTCTTGGGTTCTCTAGTGTTCTCCTGCGTTCTCCAGTGTTCTCAAGGGTTCTCCAAGGTTCTCGAGGGTTCTCAAGGGTTCTCAAGGTTATCCAGGGTCCTCCCGAGTTCTCCAAGGTTTTCTAGGGTTTTGTAGGGTTCTCTAGGGTTCTGCTCGGTTCTTTATGGTTCTCCTAGGTTCTCTTGGGTTCTTAGGGGTTCTATAGGGTTCTCTTGGATTCTCCCGAGTTCTCGAACGTTCGATAGGGTTCTCTAGGGTTCTCCAGGGTTTTCTAGGGTTCTCTAGGGTTCTCTAGTGTTCTCCCGGGGTCTCCAGGATTCTCTAGTGTTCTTGAGGGTTCTCCAAGGTTATTCAGGGTTCTTCAGGGTTCTCAAGGTTCGTCTCGGGTTCTCCAAGGTTCTCTAGGGTTCTCCAGGGTTCTGTAGGGTTCTCTAGGGTTCTGCTGGGTTCTCCAAGGTTCTCCCAGGTTCTCCAGGGTTCTCTAGGGTTCTTAAGGCTTCTCTAGGGTTCTCTTGGATTCTCCCGGGTTCTCCTGGGGTCTCGAACATTCTCTAGGGTTCTCTAGTGTTCTCGTGGCTTCTCTCGGGTTCTCCCGGGTACTCTAGGGTTCTCAAGGATTCTCTAGGGTTCTCCTAGGTTGTTCAGCATTCTTCAAGATTCTCCAGGGTTCTGCTGGGTTCTTTAGTGTTCTCTAGGGTTCTCCCAGGTTCTCTAGGGTTCTCCCGGGTTCTTTAGGGTTTTCCAAGGTTCTCCTGGGTTCTCTAGGGTTCTCCTAGGTTCTCCAGGGTGCTCCCGAGTTCTCCAGGGTTCTCCAGTTTTTCTAGGGTTCTCCAAGGTTCTCTAGGGTTCTTCAGGGTTCTCTCGGGTTCTCTAGTGTTCTACTGGGTTCTGCTGGGTTTTGTTGGGTTCTCCAGTGTTCTCCAGGGTTCTTCCGGGTTTTCCAGGGTTTTCCAGGATTCTGTTGGGTTCTCAAGTGTTCTCCCATATTCTCCAGGGTTCTCTAGGGTTCTCTAGGTTCTCCAATGTTCTGCAGGGGTCTCTAGTGTTCTCTAGGGTTCTCCTGGGTTCTCCAAGGTTCTCCAAGGTTCTCCAGGGTTCTCCAGGGTTCTCCAACGTTCTCCAGGTTCTCTAGGGTTGTCAAGGATTCTCCAGGGTTCTCTAGGGTTCTCAAGGATTCTCTAGGGTTCTACTGGGTTCTCCCGGGTTCGCTAGGGTTCTTCAGGGTTGTGTAGGATTCTCCAGGGTTCTCTTTGGTTCTCTAGGGTTCTTCTGGGTTCTCCAGTGTTCTACTGGGTTCTGCTGGGTTTTCCAGGGTTCTCTAGGGTTCTCCCGGGTTCTCTAGGGTTCTCTAGGATTCTACTGGGTTCTCCAGGGTTCTCCCATGTTCTCCAGGGTTCTCCAGGGTTCTCTAGGTTCGCCAAAGTTCTACAGGGTTCTCCAGGGTTCTCCCGGGTTCTCCCGGGTTTTCCAAGGTTCTCCTGGGTTCTCTAGGGTTCTTAAGGGTTCTCTAGGGTTCTCTTGGATTCTCCCGGGTTCTCCTGAGTTCTCGAACATTCTCTAGGGTTCTCTAGGGTTCTCATGGGTTCTCTAGTGTTCTCCCGGGTTCTCTAGGGTTCTCCCGGGTTCTTTAGGGTTTTCCAAGGTTCTCCCGGGTTCTCCAGGGTTCTCCTAGGTTCTTTAGGGTGCTCCCGAGTTCTCCAGCGTTTTCCAGTTTTTCTAGGGTTCTCGAGGGTTTTCCAAGGTTCTCCCGGGTTCTCTAGGTTCTCCAGGGTGCTCCCGAGTTCTCCAGGGTTTTCTAGTTTTTCTAGTGTTCTCCAGGGTTCTCCAAGGTTCTCCAGGGTTCTCTTGGGTTCTCTAGTGTTCTACTGGGTTCTGTTGGGTTTTGTTGGGTTCTCCAGGGTTCTTCTGGGTTTTCTAGGGTTTTCCAGGATTCTGTTGCGTTCTCTAGGGGTCTCCCATGTTCTCTAGGGTTCTCTAGGTTGTCCAAAGTTCTGCAGGGTTGTCTAGGTGTCCAGGGTTCTCTAGGTTCTCCAAAGTTCTGCAAGGTTCTCTTAGGTTCTCTAGGGTTCTCCAGGGCTCTCCTGGGTTTTCCCAGGTTCTCTAGGATTCTCCAGTGTTCTCCTACGTTCTCCAAGATTCTCCAGTGTTCTCGAGGGTTCTCCAAGGTTCTCCAAAGTTCTCAAGGGTTCTCAAGGCTCCTCCCGGGTTCTCCAAGGTTTTTAGGGTTCTGTAGGGTTCTGCTGGGTTCTCTAGGGTTCTCCAAGATTCTCTAGGGTTCTAAAGGGTTCTCTAGGGTTCTATTGGATTCTACCGGGTTCTCCTGGGTTCTCGAACGTTCGATAGGGTTCTCCAGGGTTCTCTAGGGTTCTCCAGGGTTCTCCCGGGTTCTCCAGGGTTCTCCAGGGTTCTCCTGGGTTCTCTAGGATTCTCCAGTGTTCTCCTGCGCTCTCCAGGATTCTCTAGTGTTCTTGAGGGTTCTGTAATGTTATTCAGGGTTCTCCAGGGTCCTCCCAGGTTCTCCAAGGTTCTCTAGGGTTCTGTTGGGTTCTCCAGGGTTCTCCAAGGTTCTCCCGGGTTCTCTAGGGTTCTCTAGGGTTCTTAAGGGTTCTCTAGGGTTCTCTTGGGTTCTCGAACGCTTGATAGGGTTCTCCAGGGTTCTCCAGGATTCTCTAAGGTTCTCCAGGGTTCTCTAGGGTGCTCTAGGATTCTCAAGTGTTCTCCCGGGTTCTCTCGGGTTCTCCCTAGTTCTCCAGGGTTTTCTAAGGTTCTCCTAGGTTCTTGAGCGTTCTTGAGGATTCTCTAGGGTTCTGTTAGGTTCTGCTGGGTTCTCTAGGGTTCTCCCATGTTCTCTAGGGTTCTCCCGGGTTCTCCAGGATTCTCCAGTGTTCTCGAGGGTTCTCCAAGGTTATCCAGGGTTCTCAAGGGTTCTCCAAGGTTCTCTCGGGTTCTCCAGGGTTTTCCAGGGTGCTCCTGATTTCTCTAGGGTTTTCCAGTTTTTCTAGTGTTCTTCAAGGTTCTCCAAGGTTCTCCAAGGTTCTCCAAGGTTCTCCAATGTTCTTCAGGGTTCTCCAGGGTTCTCCAGGGTTCTCTAGTGTTCTATTGGGTTCTGCTGGGTTCTTCCGGGTTTTCCAAGATTTTGTTGGGTTCTCCAAAATTCTCCCATGTTCTCGAGGGTTCTCTAGGTTCTCAAGGGTTCTTCCGGGTTCTCTAGGATTCCGCTGGGTTCTCCAGGGTTCTCCCATGTTCTCCAGGGTTCTCTAGGTTCTCCAAAGTTCTACAGGGTTCTCTAGGGTTCTCCTAGGGTTCTCCAAGGTTCTCTACGGTTCTCCAGGGTTCTCCAACGTTCTCTAGGGTTCTCTAGGGTTCTGCTGGGTTCTCCAGAAATCTCCCGGGTTCTCTAGGGTTCTTTAGGATTCTGTAGGATTCTCCCAGGTTCTCCTGGGTTCTCTAGGGTTCTCCAGAGCTCTCCTGGGTTCTCTAGGGTTCTCCCGGGTTCTCTACGGTTCTCTAGTGTTCTCCTGCGTTCTCTAGGATTCTCTAGTGTTCTCGAGGGTTCTCCAAGGTTATCTAGGGTTCTTTAGGGTTCTCAAGGGTCCTCTCGGGTTCTCCAAGGGTTTTAGGGTTCTCTAGGGTTCTCTAGGGTTCTGTTGGGTTCTCTAGGGTTCTCCAAGATTCTCTAGGGTTCTAAATGGTTCTATAGGGTTCTCTTGGATTCTCCCGGGTTCTCGAACGTTTGATAGGGTTCTCTAGGGTTCTCGAGGGTTCTCTAGGGTTCTCCAGGGTTCTCCAGTGTTCTCCCGGGGTCTCCAGGATTCTCTAGTGTTCTTGAGGGTTCTCCAAGGTTATTCAAGGTTCTTCAGGGTTCTCAAGGGTCGTCCCGCGTTCTCCAAGGTTCTCTAGGGTTCTCTAGGGTTCTGCTGGGTTCTCCCGGGTTCTCCAGGGTTCTCTAGTGTTTTAAGGCTTCTCTAGGGTTCTCTTGGATTCTCCCGGGTTCTCCTGGGTTTTCGAATGTTCTCTAAGGTTCTCCAGGGTTCTCCAATGTTCTCCTGGGTTCTCTCGGGTTCTCCCGGGTACTGCAGTGTTCTCCAGGGTTGTCTAGGGTTCTCCCAGGTTCTTCAGCATTCTTCAGGATTGTCCAGGGTTCTGTTAGGTTCTGTTGGGTTCTTTAGTGTTCTCTAGGGTTCTCCTAGGTTCTCTAGGGTTCTCCCGGGTTCTTTAGGGTTTTCCAAGGTTCTCCTGGGTTCTCCAGGGTTCTCCTAGGTTCTCCAGGGTGCTCCCGAGTTCTCCAGGGTTCTCTAGTTTCTCTAGGGTTCTCTAGGGTTCTCCAAGGTTCTCCAGGGTTCTTCAGGGTTTTCCCGGGTTCTCCAGGGTTCTCTAGTGTTCTACTGGGTTTTGTTGGGCTTTGTTGGGTTCTCTAGTGTTCTCCAGGGTTCTTCCGGGTTTTCCAGGGTTTTCTAGGATTCTGTTGGGATCTCCAATGTTCTCCCATATTCTCCAGGGTTCTCTAGGGTTCTCTAGGTTCTCCAAAGTTCTACAGGGTTCTCCAGTGTTCTCCAGGGTTCTCTCGGGTTCTCCAAGGTTCTCCAAAGTTATCCAGCGTTCTCCAGGATTCTCCAACGTTCTCCAGGGTTCTCTAGGGTTCTCTAGGGTTCTCCAAGATTCTCCAGGGTTCTACTGGGTTCTCCTGTGTTCTCTAGGGTTCTTCAGGGTTGTCCAGGATTCTCCAGGGTTCTCTTTGGTTCTCCAGGGTTCTCCTAGGTTCTCTAGTGTTCTACTGGGTTTTGCTGGGTTCTCCAGCGTTCTCCAGGGTTCTACAGGGTTCTCCAGGGTTCTCCAGGGTTGTTTCGGGTTCTCTAGGGTTCTCTAGGATTCTGTTGGGTTCTCCAAGGTTCTCCCATGTTCTCCAGGGTTCTTTAGGTTCTCCAAAGTTCTACAGGGTTCTCCCGGGTTCTCCAAGGTTCTCCAGGGTTCTCTAGCGTTATCCAGGGTTCTCTAGGGTTCGCTAGTGTTCTCCCGGGTTCTCTAGGGTTCTCTAGGATTCTCTAGGGTTCTCCCGTGTCCTCCTGGGTTCTCCAGGGTTCTGCAGGGCTCTCTTGGGTTCTCCAGGGTTCTCCCAGGTTCTCTGGGATTCTCCAGTGTTCTCCTGCGATCTCCATGATTCTCTATTGTTCTCGAGGGTTCTCCAAGGTTATCCAGGGTTCTCCAGGGTTCTCAAGGGTTCTCAAGGGTCCTCCTGAGTTCTCCAAGGTTTTCTAGGGTTCTCTAGGGTTCTCTAAGGTTCTCCAAGGTTCTCTAGGGTTCTTAAGGGTTCTTTAGGGTTCTCTTGGATTCTCCCGAGTTCTCTTGGGTGCTTGAACGTTTGATAGGGTTCTGCAGGGTTCTCTAGGGTTCTCCTGGGTTCTCCAGTGTTCTCCCAGGTTCTCTCGGATTCTCTAGGGTTCTCTAGGGTTCTCTTAGGTTCTTCAGCGTTCTTCAGGATTCTCCAGGGTTATGTTAGGTTCTGCTGGGTTCTCTAGGATTCTCTAGGGTTCTCCCGGGTTCTCTAGGGTTCTGGTGGGTTCTCGAAGGTTCTCCCGGGTTCTCCAGGGTTCTCTAGGGTTCTTAAGGGTTCATAAGGGTTCTCTTGGATTCTCCCGGGTTCTCCTGGGTTCTCGAACGTTCTCTAGGGTTCTCTAGGGTTCTCTCGGGGTCTCTAGGATTCTCCCATGTTCTCCTGCGTTCTCTAGGGTTATCTAGGGTTCTCTAGGGTTCTCCTAGATTCTTCACCGTTCTTCAGGATTCTCCGAGGTTCTAATAGGTTCTGCTGGGTTCTCTAGGGATCTCCCGGGTTCTTCAAGGTTTTCCAAGGTTCTCCTAAGTTCTCCAGTGTGCTCCTGGGTTCTCTAGGGTTCTCCAGGGTTCTCTCGGGTTCTCCAAGGTTCTCTAAGGTTCTCTATAGTTCTCCCAGATTCTTCAGGATTCTCTAGGGTTCTCCCAGTTTCTCCAAGGTTATCTAGGGTTCTCTAGGGTTCTATTGGGTTCTCTAGGGTTCTCCCGGGTTCTCCAGGGTTCTCTAGGCTTGACCTAGGTTCTGCTACGTTCTGCTGGGTTCTCTAGGGTTCTGTTGGGTTCTTCAGGGTTCTCTCGGATTCTCCGGGGATCTCTAGGGTTCTCTAGGGTTCTCTTCGGTTCTCCAGGGTTCTCCAAGGTTCTGCTAGGATCTCCAAGGTTCTCCTGGGTTCTCCAGGGTTCTCTAGGGTTCTCTCGGGTTCTCCAGGGTGCTCCCGGGTTCTCCAGGGATCTTCAGGGTATTGCTGGGTTCTCCCGTGTTCTCCAGTGTTCTACTGGGTTCTGCTGGGTTTTGCTGGGTTCTCACGGGTTCTCGAGAGTTATCTAGGGTTCTCCAAGGTGCTCGAGGGTTCTCCCATGTTCTCTAGGGTTCTCTAGGGTTCTGTAGGATTCTCTAGGGTTCTCCAGGGTTCTCTAGGGCTCTCCTAGGTTCTCCAGGGTTCTCCTGGGTTCTCTAGGATTCTCAAGTGTTCTCCTGCGTTCTCCAGGATTCTCCAGTCTTCTCTAGGGTTCTCAAATGTTATCTAGTGTTCTTCAGGGTTCTCAAGGGTTCTCAAGGGTCCTCCCAGGTTCTCCAAGGTTCTCTAGGGTTCTGCTGGGTTCTCCTTGTTTCTCTAGGGTTCCTAAGGGTTCTCTAGGGTTCTCTTGGGTACTCTCAGGTTCTCCCGGGTTCTCGAACATTGTCTAGGGTTCTCTAGGGTTCTCCAGGGTTCTCTAGGGTTCTTCATGGTTCTTTAGGGTTCTCTAGTGTTCTCCCGGATTCTCTCGGGTTCTCTCGGGTTCTCTCAGGTTCTCTAAGGTTCTCATAGGTTCTTCAGCATTCTTCAAGATTCTCCAGGGTTGTGTTGGGTTCTACTGGGTTCTCTAAGGTTCTCCCGGGTTCTCCATGGTTCTCCCGGGTTCTCCAGGGTTTTCCAAGGTTTTCCAAGGTTCTCTCGTGATCTCTAGGGTTGTCCTATGTTCTGGTAGGTTCTGCTGGGTTCTCTCAGGTTCGCCAGGGTTCTCCAGAGTTCTCCCAGGTTCTCCAGGGTTCTCTAGGGTTCTCCTGGGTTCTCCTAGGTTCTACTACGTTCTGTTGGGTACTCCAAGGTTCTCCCGAATTCTTCAGGGATCTCCAGGGTTCTCTAGGGTTCTCCAGGGTTATCCAAGGTTCTGCTAGGTTCTTTAGGGTTCTCCAGGTTTATCCAGCATTCTGCAGGGTTCTCTAGGGTTCTCTAGGGTTCTCTAGAGTTCTCTAGGGTTCTCTAGGGTTCTGCTGGGTTCTCCAAGGTTCTCCCGGGTTCTCTAGGAATCTCCAGGGATCTCCAGGGTTCTCTCGAGTTTTTTAGGGTTCTCTAGGGTTCTCCAAAGTTCTCCAGGGTTCTCCAGGGTTCTTCACGGTTCTCCAGGGTTCTGTTGGTTTTTCCTGGGTTCTCTAGGGTTCTCCCAGGTTCTCCATGGTTCTCTAGGGTTCTCTAGGGTTCTTCAGGGTTCTCCAAGATGCTCTAGGGTTCTCCAATGTTCTATTGGGTTTTGTTGGTTCTCCATGGTTCTCCAGGGTTCTCCAGGGTATTGTTGGGTTCTCTAAGGTTCTTAAGGGTTCTCTTGGATTCTCTCGGGTTCTCCTGGGTTCTCGAACGTTTGATAGGGTTCTCTGGGGTTCTCAAGGGTTCTCTAGGGTTCTCTAGTGTTCTCCCGGGTTCTCTTGGGTTCTCCTGGGTTCTCCAGGGTTCTTCATGATTCTCTAAGGTTCTCCTAGGTTCTTCAGGATTCTCTAGGGTTCTGTTAGGTTCTGCTGGGTTCTCTAGGGTTCTCCCATGTTCTCTAGGGTTCTCCAGGATTGTCCAGTGTTCTCGAGGGTTCTCCAAGGTTATCCAGGGTTCTCCAGGGTTCTCAAGGGTCCTCTCGGGTTCTCCAAGGTTCTCTAGGGTTCTCCAGGGTTCTATAGGGTTCTCTCGGGTTCTCCAGGGTTCTCTAAGGTTCTCCCGGGTTCTCCAGGGTTCTCTAGGGTTCTTAAGGGTTCTCTAGGGTTCTTTGGGATTCTCCCGGGTTCTCCTGAGTTCTCGAACGTTCGCAAGGGTTCTCTAGGGTTCTCCATTGTTCTCTCGGGTTCTCTCGGGTTCTCCCGGGTACTCCAGGGTTCTCTAGGGTTTTCCAGGGTTCTCCTAGGTTCTTCAGCATTGTTCAGGATTCTCCACGGTTTTGTTAGGTTCTATTGGGTTCTCTAGGGTTCTTTTGGGTTCTCCTAGGTTCTCTAGGGTTCTCTCGGGTTCTTTAGGGTTTCCAAGGTTCTCCCGGGTTCTCCAGAGTTCTCCTAGGTTCCCCAGGGTGCTGCTGAGTTCTTTAGGGTGTTCCAGTTTTTCTAGGGTTCTCCAAGGTTCTCCAGGGTTCTTCAGGGTTCTCCCAGGTTCTCAGGCTTCTCCCGGGTTCTCTAGTGTTCTACTGGGTTCTGTTGGGTTTTGCTGGGTTCTCAGGGTTCTCCAGGGTTCTCCAGGGTTCTTGTGGGTTTTCTAGGGTTTTCCAGGATTCTGTTGGGTTCTGCAGGGTTCTCCCATGTTCTCCAGGGTTCTCTAGGGTTCTCTAGGTTCTCCAAAGTTCTACAGGGTTCTCCAGTGTTCTCTAGGGTTCTCCCGGGTTCTCCAAGGTTCTCCAAGGTTCTTCAGGGTTCTCTAGGGTTCTCCAGCGCTCTCCAAGGTTGTCTAGGGTTCTCTAGGGTTCTCTAGCACTCTCCAGGGTTCTCTAGGGTTCTATAGCGCTCTCCAGGGTTCTCTAGGGTTCTCTAGGGTTCTCTAGGATTCTCCAGCGCTCTCCAGGGTTCTCTAGGGTTCTCTAGGGTTCTCCAGCGCTCTTCAGGGTTCTCTAGGGTTCTCTAGTGTTCTCCAGGGTTCTATTGGGTTCTCTAGGGTTCTCTGATAAAGCACTTTTGTCGCGGTGCGCTCTATGCAAAAGAATGATTCCCCAAAACAATAATAATAATGTAGCACAGTGGGAACCAAGATATCAATCCGTGGATGTAAAGAGTAAAGAAGAATAAGAGATGTGTGATTCAAAGGAGTGAAAAATGCATGAAATGAATGGAATGCAACCTAAAAATCAAGTTAAAAATAAATGAACCTAAATGGGGTTAAATTCTATATGATATGAATGAAATGGAAAACAGAATGCTAATTAAAAAGATGCAATGCAGATCAGTACAGAATTCACAACTTAACCAACTCAATTCAAGTTTAGAGCACTTACCTTTGCCAAAAATTCAAGTTGGTCAAAACTGTGAAGTAGCTGCACCAAATGTTAGTAAACAACAAAACAAACACTTTTTACAAAGACAAGGTTAGTAAAATATGAACAGAAATGAAAGTTCGTCG
>BDMB01000195.1:78354-97413 GCA_016859785.1 Macrotyloma uniflorum
TAATGCATGAATCATAAAAGTGGCAAGGCATTTAAATCTAAATCTAATCAACCTAAACAGTACTCTAACTATGGAAAACAGTAAGCTATTCTAACATTGAAAGCACATAAAATCAAAGCATATAAAATTCAAAGCATGTAAAGAAAGCAATGATATCATTCCTAAAGATAAGCGCACTTAATTCAATGAAATCTTAGCCTTCAAGTGATCTTGACATTGTAAAACCCTAACCTAATTCAATTAGGATTTCACCATAAACATTTGTGTGCTTCAACAATGCAATCGCCAAGAGTATCCACACATTAAACCAAATCAAGGCTCAAAAACTAAGAATTATGAATAAGAGGTGGCTAGTCCAAGGAAATCAATCGGTAAAACTACACTAAAGCATCAAGAATTTAAAAGAAAACACTTAAACCGTGGTGAAGAAACTCAGAAGAGATCAGAACACAAGTAGAGCCATTAAGAAATGGAAAGAAAAACATACACAATGGAAGAACAACACATGTGCGCGCGCAAAGAAACGATGAAGAAAACCCATGGAAGCTTGAACGAATTGAGAGAAAAACAATAGCTCTTTGTATTGGATCTGAACTTATGAATCATCAACCCCCAGAATACACTGTATTTTTACAGTATATAGTCAAGCACTACTTAATTACAATACAATCGGATGTACACAATCAAAGTTACATAGAAGTTTAAACGTTTTGGCGCGCAAGCACACGTGGAATGCATTTCAGCTGACTTAAAACATGCATATCTTCTTCGTTTTGGCTCCAAATGCGACGATTCAAAAGCCACAAGAAAGCTCTATGAGTTAAGTATAAAACGCAACCGTTCCAACTTGAATTGGCGTTGTGGTGCGCTTTCCACAAATAAAACACTGAGAGGTGTTCATTGGGCCAATCCGGCCAGGTGAACCTCACTTAATAAATTTATATACTCTTCAATTCAGGTCCAAATTGAATGAAATCAGCGCCTAATTAAGGCCCTTTAAGTTAGATAAACAACCCAACAAGTTTCACTTAATTTAGAGATCAAACGAATCCAGGAGCCCAATTTAAGTCCACTATACTCATGAGACGTGTGAGCTTGTGCTTCAACTGCACAAGAGCCAACTTCAAATGCGTGTGGAATCTTCAATTCTATTCCAAATTACACGCTTCAAATTTTGGCTTAAAGTTCTACATGTCTACTTTAATCTGCAACTAGAATCAATGAATTTGGATCTCTGTAGAAATTACAATAAATCAAACAATGAACCATGTCAGTTTCGGTTTAGTACAAAATAATGCTTAATTTACTGTTTTTATGCATAATTTAGTGTTAAGGCGTCAAATGGTCTAATAACTCAAATAACACTTAATTTATCATTATTAAAAACTTATAAACATTAACAAAACATAATTAGATAAATAAAAATAAGATAAATATTTGACTCATCAAATTACCCCCACTCTAGGGTTCTCCAGGATTCTCTAGGATTCTTTCGGGTTCTCTTGGGTTCTCTAGGATTCTCCAGTGTTCTCCTGCGTTCTCCAGAATTCTCTAGTGTTTTCTCGGGTTCTCTCAGGTTCTCCCGGGTTCTCAAGGGTTCTCTAAGGTTCTCCTAGGTTCTTCAGCATTCTTCAGGATTCTCCAGGGTTCTATTAGGTTCTGCTGGGTTCTCTAGGGTTCTCCCATGTTCTCTAGGGTTCTCTCGGGTTCTGCAGGATTCTCCAGTGTGTTCGAGGGTTCTCTAGGGTTCTAGAGGGTTCTCAAGGGTCCTCCCGGGTTCTCCAAGGTTCTCTAGGGTTCTCTAGGGTTCTGTAGGGTTCTCTAGGGTTCTGCTGGGTTCTCCAGGGATCTTCAAGGTTCTCGCTGGTTCTCCAGGGTTCTCTAGGGTTCTCTTGGATTCTCCCGGCTTCTCTTGCGTTCTCGAACGTTCTCTAGGGTTCTCAAGTGTTCTCCCGGGTTCTCTCGGGTTCTCTTGGATTCTCCCAAGTTCTTCAGCGTTCTTTAGGATTCTCCAGGGTTCTGTTAGGTTCTGCTGGGTTCTCTAGTGTTCTCTAGGGTTCTCCCAGGTTCTCTAGGGTTCTCCCGCGTTCTTTAGGGTTTTCCAAGGTTCTCCCAGCTTCTCCAGGGTTCTCCTAGGTTCTCTAGGGTGCTCCTGAGTTCTCCATGGCTCTCTAGTTTTTCTAGGGTTCTCCAGGGTTCTCCAAGGTTCTCCAGGATTCTTCAGGGTTCTCGAGGGTTCTCCCGGGTTCTCTAGTGTTCTACTGGGTTCTGCTGGGTTTTGCTGGGTTCTCCAGGGTTCTTCCGGGTTTTCCAGGGTTTTCCAGGATTCTGTTGGGTTCTCTAGGTTTCTCCCATGTTCTCTAGGGTTCTCTAGGTTCTCTAGGTTCTCTAGGGTTTTCTAGGTTCTCCAAAGTTTTGCAGGGTTCTCCAATGTTCTCCCGGGTTCTCCAAGGTTCTCCAGGGTTCTCCAACGTTCTCCAGGGTTCTCTAGTGTTCTCTAGGATTCTACTGGGTTCTCCTGGGTTCTCTAGGGTTCTTTAGGGTTCTCTAGGATTCTCTAGGGTTATCTAGGGTTCTCCAAGGTTCTCCAGGGTTCTCCAGGGTTCTTAAGGGTTCTCTATGGTTCTCTTGGATTCTCCCGGGTTGTCCTGAGTTCTCGAACGTTCTCTAGGGTTCTTAAGGGTTCTCTAGGGTTCTCCCGGGTTCTCTCGTGTTCTCGCGGGTACTCCAGGGTTTTCCAGGGTTCTCCCAGGTTCTTCAGCATTGTTCAAGATTCTTCAAGGTTCTATTACGTTCTGCTGGGTTCTTTAGGGTTCTCTAGGGTTCTCCCAGATTCTCTAGGGTTCTGCTAGATTTTGTTGGGTTCTCTAGGGTTCTCTAGGGTTTTTCCGAGTTTTCCAGGGTTTTCCAGGATTTTGTTGGGTTCTCGAGGGTTCTCCCATGTTCTCCGGGGTTTTCCAGGGTTCTCTAGGTTCTCCAAAGTTCTACAGGGTTCTCCAGTGTTCTCCAAGGTTCTCCCGGGTTCTCCAAGGTTCTCCAAGCTTCTTCAGGGTTCTCCAGGGTTCTCCAGGGTTCTCCAAGGTTCTCCCGGGTTCTCTAGGGTTCTCTAGGGTTCATTAGTGTTCTCTAGGGTTCTACTAGGTTCTCTAGGGTTCTCCTAGGTTCTCTAGGGTTCTTCAGGGTTCTCTAGGGTTCTCCTGGGTTCTCTCGGGTTCTCCAGGGTTCTCCCGGGTTCTCTAGTGTTCTACTGGGTTCTGCTGGGTAATCTAGGGTTCTCGAGGGTTCTTCCGGGTTCTCTAGGGTTCTCTAGGGTTCTCTAGGATTCTGTTGGGTTCTCTAGGGTTCTCCTTTGTTCTCCTATGTTCTCCAGGGTTCTCCAGGGTTCTCTAGGTTCTCCAAAGTTCTACAGGGTTCTCCAGGGTTCTCCCAGGTTCTCTAGGGTTCTCCAGCGTTCTCCAGCATTCTCTAGGGTTCTCCAGGGTTCTGTTGGGTTCTCCAGGGTTCTCCCGGGTTCTCTAGGGTTCTCCAGGATTCTCTAGGATTCTCTAGGATTCTCTCGGGTTCTCCTAGGTTCTCTCGGGTTCTCAAGGGCTCTCCTGGGTTCTCTAGGGTTCTCCAGGGTATTGCTGGGTTCTCCCGGGTTCTCTAGTGTTCTACTGGGTTCTGTTGGGTTTTGCTGGGTTCTCCAAGGTTATCCATGTTCTCCTGGGTTCTCTCGGGTTATCCAGGGATGTCCAGGGATCTCCAGGGTTCTCCCGGGTTCTCCTGGGTTCTCCAGGGTTATCTAGGATTCTTTAGGGTTCTCTAGGGTTCTCTAGGGTTCTCTAGTGTTCTCCAGGGTTCTGCTGGGTTCTCTCGAGTTCTCTAGGTTTCTCTAGGGTTCTACCGGGTTCTCCTGGGTTTTCTAGGGTTCTCCAGGGCTCTCCTAGGTTCTCCCGGGTTCTCTAGGATTCTCCAGTGTTCTCCTGCATTCTCCAGGATTCTCCAGTGTTCTCGAGGGTTCTCTAAGGGTCCTCCCGAGATCTCCAAGGTTCTTGATAAAAGCACTTTTGTCGCGGTGCGCTCTATGCAAATAATATGATTCCCCAAGACAATAATAATAATGTAGCACAGTGGGAACAAAGATATCAATCCAAGGAAGTAAAGAGTAAAGAGGAATAAGAGATGAGTGATTCAAATGAGTGAAAAATGCATGAAATGAATGAAATGCAACCTAAAAATCAAGTTAAAACTAAATGAACCTAAATGGGGTTAGAATCTATATGGTATGAATGAAATGGAAAACAGAATGCTAATTAAAAAGATGCAATGCAAATCATTACAGATTTCACAATTTAACCAACTCAAAATCAAGTTAAGAGCACTCACCTTTGGTCAAAAATTCAAGTTGGTCAAAACTGTGAAGTAGCTGCACCAAATGTTAGTAAACAACAAAACAAACACTTTTTACAAAAGCATGGTTAGTAAAATCTGTACAGAAAACAAAGTTGGTCGAGAGTCAAAAATCTGGCTAGGTTTTGGTGCACCAAATGCACCACTCTCGGTCAACTATGAAAATGTTTTTGATTTTCAAAATTCTGGATGGACAGATGTGTTTAAATGGATGAAAGAATTAATTGGTAAAAATATGGTTCGGGCAAAGTTGAAGATGGCTAAGCCAAAATGCAAGATCAAGTTCTGACCGAGCCAAAAACTAGCCAAAACTAGCCAAAAATGGATGGCTCTCGGTCAGAGCTCAATCTAGACAACCTTTCTCAAACCAAAATCTTAGGGTGGCTTGGAAGTATGGGGTTGGTCGAGTGAAATGATGTTATTTTTGTATTTTGGGGTTTCTAGGTGGGAGATGGCTCAATGGACGATGTTTTGGTGCGTTTTTGGCTCAAAACTGACCTAGAAAATGACTAAGCTGGTTCAGACCCAAAAACAGTGGCAAATGAAAGGTATGAATATGTGAATGAATGAACCAAAGTTTGTTTTTAATTTTTCTAATTTTTCAGTGGGGTTTTGTGGAATTAAAGTGTAGCACAATGGATGAAAATGGACCTAAGACTAACCTAAACTAGTGCAGAATTTAAAACAGTGGCAAAGCTCATAAATCTACACTAAAAAGAAGCATTTAAAGAAAGCATTAAATCTACCCTAGTGTGACAAAATCATGTAAATCACTACACTACTATGCGCATGAAATTTAAAGAAAGCATGAACCAAAATCAAGGCATAATGATGTTGGTGCTCAAGCCTATCCTAAGGTTTGTAATTCTAGACATTGTGAGAATTTATCAACCTCTAAACCCTCACCATAGATGCGCACAAGCTGCTTTCTAGATCAAACCACCAACCGGTAGGCCTTTACTAGATAAACCAAGTCAAGAACACAAAGCAAGACATAGTGTAGCATGCATCATCATTTTCCCTAATTTCAATTCGGTAAATTCTAACCTAAAGCATCAAATTCTTAAAGAAAGCATGAAGATGCAAGATCACAGATCAGATCATAACGCAAGACAATCAATGGAGGAAAGAAGTGGAATCACATACACACATGAGAACACAATGGTGCGCGCAAGAGAAGAAGATGAAGGAAGCCATGGAAGCATGAAGAAAAGAGAGAGAATCCGAAAAGCTCTGCAATAGATCTGAATGTAAACTTCACAACTTATGTTTTAGATCTGAGTTTTTACAATATATACCTAGGCACAACTTAATTACAATAGAAACGAAGCACACAATCAAAGTTACATAGAATTTGAAACGTTTTGGCGCGCAAGCACACGTGGGATGCATTTCAGCTGACTTGAAACGCGCCCAGATTCTTCGTTTTGGCTCCAAATGAGATGATTCAAAAGCCACTAGAAATCTCTATGAGTTAAATTTAAAACGCCACCATTCCCACCTCATTTGGCTTTGTGGCGCGCTCTCCATAAATAAAACACTGAGAGGTGTTCATTGGGCCAGTTAGGCCTGGTGAACCTCACTTAATAAAATTATAGAAATTTCAATTCAATTCCAAATTACATGAAATCAGCGCCCAATTGAAGCCCATTAAGTTATGAAATCAGCCTGACAAGTTTCACTTAATTTGGAGGTCAAATGAATCTGGGAGCCCAATTTTAGCACAGGGAACTCATGTGAAACACGCCAGCCGCGTGAGCTTGCACAAGCGCCAACTTTAAATGCATGTCGAATCTTCAAATCTTATCCAATTCACACGCTTCAAATTTTGGTTTTCAGCTTAACATGTCTATTTTAATATGCAACCGGAACCATTGAATTTGGACCTCTGTAGAAAATATGATAAATAAAACAGTGAACTATGTCAGTTTCAATTTAAGGCAAAATAATGCATAATTTACTGTTTTTACATATAATTTAGAGTTAAGGCTTTAAATGGCTCTCTAAGTCAAATAACACTTAATTTATCCTTGTTAACAACTTATAAACATTAACATAACCTTATTAGATAATTAAAATGTGATAAATATTTGTCTCATCAGTGAGCAGCAGCCTGCAAGCAAAGAGGAACTCAAACAGCTGCCTGCTCACCTCAAATACACATTTTTGGGTAAGTTAAACACTAAACCTGTAGTTATTGCTAATAATTTATCTGATGTAGAAGAAGCAGCTCTTGTTAAAGTATTGAAGCAGCATGAGAAGGCTATTGGTTGGAGTTTGGATGACATCCCTGGGATAAGTGCTGCTATATGTATGCATAGGATTCTGCTTGATGATAATGTTAAGACTTGTAGGCAACATCAAAGAAGACTGAACCCAACCATAGCTGAAGAAGTGAAGAAGGAAGTAACTAAGTTATTGAAGGCTGGCATCATCTATCCTATCTCGGACAGTGAGTGGGTTTCTCCTGTTCAGGTGGTGCCAAAGAAGTCTGGAACTACAGTTATTGAAGGAAAGAATAAAGAGATGCTGCAGGCGAGGGTTGTAAATAAGTGGAGGGTGTGTATCGATTACAGGAAGCTTAACCAAGCTACTAGGAAAGATCACTTCCCTCTACCATTCATTGATCAGATGTTGGAGCGCCTGGCAGGTAAATCACATTATTGCTTCTTGGATGGTTTCTCTGGATATTTTCAGGTACATATTGCACCGGAGGACCAGCACAAGACCACGTTCACATGTCCATTTGGTACCTTTGCGTATTCTAGGATGCCATTTGGACTGTGCAACGCACCTGCTACCTTTCAGAGGTGTATGCTAAGTTTATTCAATGATCTTATTGAACATTGTATGGAGGTGTACATGGATGATTTTACTGTATTTGGTTCTGATTTTGATTTATGTCTTGCTAATTTATCTAAAGTATTGCAAAGATGTGAAGAGTCTAATTTAGTGTTAAATTATGAGAAATGTCACTTTATGGTCCAAGAAGGCATAGTCCTCGGCCATTTGATTTCTGCTAAAGGTATACAGGTTGACAAGACTAAGGTGCAAGCAATTGCTGCCCTAAATTATCCAGAAACTGTAAGAGAGGTAAGATCATTCCTTGGGCATGCAGGTTTTTATAGAAGATTTATTAAGGATTTCAGTAAGTTAACTTCTCCTTTGTCTAAATTATTGCAGAAGGATGTTAAATTTATATTTGATGATGATTGTAAATTAGCATTTGATGAGTTAAAGAATAAGTTAATTTCTGCCCCCATTATGTAGCCTCCTGATTGGAGTTTACCATTTGAATTAATGTGTGATGCATCTGATTATGCCCTTGGGGCTGTATTATGTCAAAAAGTAGATAAGTTAACTCATGTTATTGCTTATGCTTCTAGAACATTAGACTCTGCACAGGTTAGTTATACTACCACTGAGAAAGAATTGTTAGCTATTGTATTTGCTTTGGATAAGTTTAGATCATATTTATTGGGTACAAAGATTGTTATTTATATTGACCATGCAGCTTTGAAATATTTATTGAAGAAACAGGATTCAAAACCAAGGTTAATTAGATGGATTTTATTGTTACAAGAGTTTGATTTAATTATTAGAGATAGGGCTGGGTTGTGCAACCAAGTTGCTGATCATTTAAGTAGAATTCAATCCCCTGCCCCCACTGATGTAATTAATGATGTGTTTCCTGATGAATATTTATATGAGATTAAATCTATTCCTTGGTTTGCTGACTTAGCTAATTATGTTGCTACTTCTGTTTTGCCTTCTAATGTAGATAGGAATTATTTGAATAAGTTAAAATCTGATGCTAAATATTATTTCTGGGAAGAACCTTATTTATGGAAAATGTGCAGTGATCAAATTATTCGCAGGTGTGTAACTTTTGAGGACAGTACCCAGATATTGGAGCTGTGCCACACCTCTCCTGTTGGAGGTCATCTTGGTTCAAGAAGAACAGCCATGAGAGTCCTGGAATGTGGATTCTTTTGGCCCACCATATTTAAAGATTCATATTATTATGTATTGAATTGTGAACAGTGCCAATTGGCTGGGCATGCAATCTCTAAAAGGGATGAAATGCCACAGCAACCTATATTATTCTGTGAAGTGTTTGATGTTTGGGGTATTGATTTCATGGGCCCTTTTCCTGTATCTTATGGATTTAATTATGTGTTATTAGCTGTTGATTATGTATCTGGATGGGTTGAAGCACTGGCAGTGAGGGATAATGATGCCCGAATTGTTGCTAAATTTATTAGGTCTAACATATTTTGCAGGTTTGGTGTGCCGAAGGCCATCATAAGTGATCAAGGGAGCCACTTTTGTAACAAAGTCATGGCTTCCCTACTTGCTAAATACGGGGTAACCCACAGAGTGTCCACGGCCTACCATCCACAGACAAATGGCCAAGTGGAGGTATTTAATAGAGAAGTAAAGAATTTATTACAGAAACTTGTACAACCAAACAGGAAAGATTGGAGCCAGTACTTAGAAGACGCATTATGGGCTCAAAGGACTGCCTACAGAACACCATTGGGCATGTCCCCATTCAGAGTTGTTTATGGTAAATCATGTCACTTGCCCGTGGAGATAGAGCACAAATCATATTGGGCAGTGAAGGCATGTAACTTATCTATGGAGGAAGCAGGAAGTCAGAGAAAATTGGAACTTCAGGAGTTAGAAGAGATTAGACTCCAAGCTTATGAGAACAGTAGAATATATAAAGAGAAAGCAAGGAGGTTCCATGATGATAACTTATGTAGGAAACACTTTAAAGAGGGACAGAAGGTATTGTTATTTAACTCTAGACTTAAACTTATTCCAGGTAAATTAAAGTCCAGATGAAAGGGCCCCTACATTATTACTAAATTATTTCCCCATGGTGCTGTTGAGATCTATGATCCAAGCAAAGGTAATATATTTAAAGTTAATGGTCATCAACTTAAAGTATTTCATGAAAATCATCCGGTTTCAAATGTAGATAATCATGTTATTCATTTAGCTAATCCAGTTATACAGGACTAAGTTATGAGGATCCTTGTGATTTTGAAGCCTTTAAGGTAATATCTATCTAACCTTATTCTCACTCACATTGAGGACAATGTGTTCTTCAAGGGTGGGGTATTTAGGCTTTGCCTTTTTGATAATTATTGAATTGAATTGAGTTATGTTTTAACTTTTGTGATTCTGAGCTAAGTTATTGGTGTAGTACCTTGATTTATTGATCTTGTTTTCATGAAAACCGTGAGCTACAAACATGTTTATTGTCCATTGCCTTGTGATTATTTGAGTTGATGCAGCAAAGCACATTGATGATTTAGTTATGAGTGCCTCATGTTAAATTAAACAAGTTTTGTTCCAAATATTGAGTTATAGCCGTAAGGTATTGAGCCTATTTCATTGATGTGTGTGATGCATTTTTGATGCTTAATTATTGCAGAACTTGACTTTATTCTCTTAGTAAATTATCTAATTATTTGCATCCATTGAAAGTGATCAAGGCCATGTTTGTTCTAGCTCACTAGCCAAATAAAGCCTACCTTAATGTTATTATCCCTAGTCACCTACTTTGAGCCTAATTATCCTTTCTTTGGTTATTACCTTAACATTATAAGCCATAAGCCGAAAAACCATGTGTATCCCTTGGACTTTGGTTGAATTATAAGGTTCTAAGTTAAAGGATGGAGTAAAGCTCAAGTGTGGGGTGATCTTGGTGAATAATTATGTGATCTTGATTATGTATTTGTGCAAAAGAAAAGCAAAAGAAGTGAAAAGAATGTGAAAGCCGTGAGCCAAAGAGGCTAAAAGGTTAAATTATTCAAAGAAGTTGAAAAAGAAAAAGAAAGAAAAGAAAGTTAAAGTTATGAAGCCAAAAGGCAAAAGAAAGTGATTTATGTGCCAAAATGGCAAATGTTAAGTTATATATTGATTGCCGCCACACTTAATGATGTTTATGCCTAATTATTTGACCAAAGTTCCATGTTTATTAGCCTTGCTAACCTTTGTTTATCCATGCCCAAAAATTACAAGCTATTGGCCCCATTACAAGCCTAATTAAAGCCCTTGTGATTCTTTGGATGCATGGTAATTATGATGATTGAACTTAGAATTTATTCAAGCCTATGTAAATGATTTTGCATTGATTATGTTTGAGAGAAACACTAACCTATTTAAACACCATAAGTGACGAGTGAAACACTTGACCATGTGAGGAAACTCTAAGTTAAAGTTGGATGATTCTTGTTGATTTATTCATGAGTGCTTCTAAATTAAAGAGTCAAGTGTTAGCTGTGGATTCTTGGGTGCATGAGGCTTGGATAATTAATTTTATGTTGCTCACAAATGAGTTATTGATTTATACAGCATGAAACTACAAACCTTAGCTTTGCCCAGGAGTGCAAAGGTCTAAGTGTGGGGTTATTTGATGAGACAAATATTTATCACATTTTAATTATCTAATAAGGTTATGTTAATGCTTATAAGTTGTTAACAAGGGTAAGTTAAGTGTTATTTGACTTAGAGAGCCATTTAAAGCCTTAACTCTAAATTATATGTAAAAAACAGTAAATTATGCATTATTTTGCCTTAACTTGAAACTGACATAGTTAACTGTTTTATTTATCATATTTTCTAAAGAGGTCCAAATTCAACGGTTCCGGTTGCATATTAAAATAGACATGTTAAGCTGAAAACAAAAATTTGAAGCGTGTGAATTGGATAAGATTTGAAGATTCTACATGCATTTAAAGTTGGCGCTTGTGCAAGCTCACGCGGCTGGCGTGTTCCACATGAGTTCCTTGTGCTAAAATTGGGCTCCCGGATTCATTTGACCTCCAAATTAAGTGAAACTTGTCAGGCTGATTTCCTAACTTAATGGGCTTCAATTGGGCGTTGATTTCATCTGATTTGGACTTAAAGTGAAATTTATATAAATTTATGAAGTGGGGTTCACCAGGCCAGACTGGCCCAGTGAACATGTCTCAGTGTTTTATTTATGGAGAGCGCGCCACAACGTTAAATCAAACAATAACGGTCGCGTTTTAAAGTTAACTCAAAGAGCTTTCTAGTGGCTTTTGAATCGTCGCATTTGGAGCCAAAACGAAGAATCTGGGGGCGTTTCAAGTCAGCTAAGGTGCATTCCACGTGTGCTTGCGCGCCAAAACGTTTCAAATTCTATGTAACTTTGATTGTGTACATTCGTTTCTATTGTAATTAAATTGTACTAGAGTATAAATACTTAAAACACATTGTAAAACATAAGTTAATTGAGTTGGGGTAATGCAATCAGATCTGAAGTTTTCGAGCTCTCACATTTTTTCTCAACTTTCCATGGAGTTTTCATCTTCTTTACCATGCGCTTCATATGTTCTTCATGTTTCTTCCACTTGTATATGTTCCGCATCTTCCCTTATTGTTTTCCTATGCTTTTGATCTGATTTGTATGACTTCTTTGCATCTTCTCTTTAATGCTTTCTTTAAGAATTTGATGCTTTAGGTTAGAATTTACCGAATTGAAATTAGGGAAAATGATGATGCATGCTACACTATGCCTTGCTTTGTGTTCTTGACTTGGTTTATCTAGTAAAGGCCAACCGGTTGGTGGTTTGATCTAGAAAGCACCTTGTGTGCATCTATGGTGAGGGTTTAGAGGTTGATAAATTCTCACAATGTCAAGAATTACGAACCTTAGGATAGGCTTGAGCACCAACATCATTATGCCTTGATTTTGGTTCATGCTTTCTTTAAAATTCATGCCTTGTAGTGTAGAGATTTATTGAATCACAAAACTTTATTGCTTTCCCTTGCTGTTTGAATAAGTTCTTATAGGATTTAGGATATTATTTTAGGGTTAGTCCAGTTTAGGCATTAGTTTAGATATAGTTTCATACCTTAGGTAGTGTAGGTTAGTTTACTTTGCTTTAAAATTCCATTTTAATTTCTTTGCATCCCAAAACCCCCTGGAAAAATCTAAAAAAATCATAAATATTCATTTTAGGTCACACATATCATTCGCATCCAGATTTCACCACTTTTAGGCTAGTTTCATTTTCGAATCAAAAACCTAGCCACCACACCACACCAAAACACCTCCATTGAGCCATCTCCACTTAGAAAACCTAGAAACTCAAAAATAATTCAATTTCCCTCCGCCAACCATATATAAGGAATCTCCCATTTCATTCTTGGTTCAGCAAAATTGTTGGGAACTAGGTCATGACCGAGAAGACTTGATTTTGACTTAACCATGGTTCTCCCATTTCATTCTTGGTTCAGCAAAATTGTTGGGAACTAGGTCATGACCGAGAAGACTTGATTTTGACTTAGCCATGGCTTGATTTTGACTCGGTCAGAACTTGTTCTTGGAATTTGACTTAGCCATCTTCAACTTTGCTCGAACCAGATTTTTACCACTTGTTTCTTTCATCATTTAGGCCATTTGTGCTCGGTCAGGGTTCAAAAAGATTGGAAAATTGAAGTAGTTGACCGAGAAGCACCATTTTTGGTGCACCAAACTTGACCAGTTTCATTGGGGCTCGGTCAAGGTCAATTTTTACTCACTTTTGCTCGGTCAGCCCTTCACAAAAAGTGTTTATAATTGTGTTTACTAACAGTTTGTGCAGCTACTTCATTATTCTGGGCAGTTTGAAAATTTCACCTTGGTGAGTGCTTAACTTAGCCATATTCTTGTGTCTCTCGGCCATTTTGGTTTCTGTCCATAATTCTTGCACCATCATTCATACCATTGGATTCATATATCATTTGATTCATCCTAGATCATTTGTGATTTACTCATTCATTCATTTTCACACACTTGGCCGTGAGCACTCACACTTATCTTAGGTAAATTTTTGGATTTGTTTAGGTTGTGATAGTTGTACTGTTTTGCATTTGTATTTACATTAGCATTCTGTTTTCATTCATTTGACATTGCATATAGTTTACTAACCCCATATTAGGTTTATTTAGGTTTTGTTTTGATTTTTTGATTGCATTTCATTCATTACATTCATACATACATTTGCATTAAATCATTCATTCTTATCACTTTGCTCTCTCACTTCCTTGGATTGATTCTTGGTTATCCACTATATTACATTACTATTTGTTGTTGGAAACCATTATTTGATCTCTAGGGTTCTCTCGAGTTTTCCAAGGTTCTCCAGGGTTCTTTTGGTTTTTCCTGTGTTCTCCAAGGTTCTCCAGGGTTCTTCAGGGTTCTACAAGGTTCTCCTGTGTTCTCCAGGGTTCTCCAATGTTCTACTGGGTTTTGTTGGGTTCTCCATGGTTCTCCAGGGTTCTCGAGGGTATTGCTGGGTTCTCCCGGGTTCTCCAGGGATGTCCAAGGATGTCTAGGGATCTCCAGGGATCTCCAGGGTTCTCCCGGGTTCTCTAGGGTTATCCACTATTCTCCAGGGTTCTCTTGTGTTCGCTAGGGTTCTCTAGGGTTCTCTAGGGTTCTCCAGGGTTCTACTGGGTTCTCTAGGGTTCGCCCGGGTTCTCTAGGGTTCTCCAAGGTTCTCCAAGTTTCTCTAGGATTCTCTAGGGTTGTCCCGGGGTCTCTAGGGTTCTCCAGGGCTCTCCTGGGTTCTCCAGGATTCTCAAGGGTTCTCCCAGGTTCTCTAGGATTCTCCAGTGTTCTCCTGCGTTCTCCAGGATTCTCCAATGTTCTCGAGGGTTCTCCAAGGTTATTTAGGGTTCTCTAGGGTTCTCAAGGGTCCTCCCGGGTTCTCCAGAGTTCTCTAGGGTTCTCCTAGGTTCTTCAACGTTCTTTAGGATTCTCCAGGGTTCTGTTGGGTTCTACTGGGTTCTCTAAGGTTCTCCCGGGTTCTCCAGGGTTCTCACGGGTTCTCCAGGGTTCTCACGGGTTCTCCAGGGTTTTCCAAGGTTCTCCCGTATTCTCCAGGGTTCTCCTAGGTTCTGGTAGGTTCTCTAGAGTTCTCCCGTGTTCTCTAGGGTTCTCTAGTGTTCTCCAGGGTTCTCTAGAGTTCTCTAGGGTTCTCTAGGGTTCTCCAGGGTTCTCCAGGGTTCTCCCGGGTTCTCTAGGGATCTCCAGGGTTCTCTCGAGTTTTCCAGGGTTCTCCAAGATTCTGCTGGTTTTTCCTGGGTTCTCTAGGGTTCTCCCGGGTTCTCCATGGTTCTCTAGGGTTCTCCAGGGTTCTGCAGCGTTCTCCCGGGTTCTCCAGGGTTCTGCAATGTTCTATTGCATTTTGCTGGGTTCTCCATGGTTCTCAAGGGTTCTCCAGGGTATTGCTAGGTTCTCCTGGTTTCTCTAGTGTTCTATTGGGTTCTGTTGGGTTTTGCTGGGTTCTCCAAGGTTCTCCAGGGTTATCCAGGTTCTCCTGGGTTTCTTGGGTTCTCCAGGGTTCTCTAAGATTCTCATAGGTTCTTCAGCATTCTTCAGGATTCTCCAGGGTTCTGTTGGGTTCTGCTGGTTTCTGCTGGGTTCTCTAAGGTTCTCCCGGGTTCTCCAGGGTTCTCTAGGGTTCTCTCGGGGTTCTCATAGGTTCTTCAGCATTCTTCAGGATTCTCTAGGGTTCTATTGGGTTCTGCTGGGTTCTGCTTGGTTCTCTAAGGTTCTCCCGGGTTCTCCAGGGTTTTCCAAGGTTCTCCTATGTTCTGGTAGGTTCTGCTGGGTTCTCTAGGGTTCTCCAGGGTTCTCTCGGGTTCGCCAGGGTTCTCTAGAGATCTCCCAGGTTCTCCAGGGTTCTCCCGAGTTCTCCAGGGTTCTCCTAGGTTGTGCTACATTCTGCTGGGTTCTCCAGGGTTCTCCCGGATTCTCCAGGGATCTCCAGGGTTCTCCTGGGTTCTCCAGGGTTATCCAGGGTTCTCCAAGGTTTTGCTAGATTCTTCAGGGTTCTCCCGGGTTCTCCAGGGTCTTCTAGCATTCTCCAGAGTTCTCTAGAGTTCTCCAGGGTTGTCTAGGATTCTGCTGGGTTCTCTAGGGTTCTCCAAGATTCTGCTGGTTTTTCCTGGGTTCTCTAAGGTTCTCCCGGGTTCTCCAGGGTTCTTCAGGGTTTTGCAGCGTTCTCCCAGGTTCTCCAGGGTTCTCCAATGTTCTATTGCGTTTTGCTGGGTTCTAAATGGTTCTCTAGGGTTCTCCAAGGTATTGCTGGGTTCTCCCGATTTCTCCAGTGTTCTACTGGGTTTTGCTAGGTTTTGCTGGGTTCTCCAAGGTTCTCCAAGGTTATCCAGGTTCTCTTGGGTTTCTCGGGTTCTCGTAGGTTCTTCAGCATTCTTTAGGATTCTCCAGGGTTTTGTTGGGTTCTGCTGGTTTCTGTTGGGTTCTCTAAGGTTCTCCCGGGTTCTCCAGGGTTCTCTCGGGGTTCTCCTAGGTTCTTCAGCGTTCTTCACGATTCTCCGGGGTTCTGTTGGGTTCTGCTGGGTTCTCTAAGGTTCTCCCGGGTTCTCGAGGGTTCTCCCGGGTTCTCCAGGGTTTTCCAAGGTTCTGGTAGGTTCTGCTGGGTTCTCCAGGGTTCTGCTACGTTCTGCTGGGTTCTCGAAGGTTCTCTCGGATTCTTCGGGGATCTCCACGGGTGTCCAGGGTTCTCTAGGGTTCTCCTGGGTTCTCCAAGGTTCTGCTAGGTCTCCAGGGTTCTCTCGTGTTCTCCCAGGTTCTCTAGGATTCTCTAGCGTTCTCCAAGGTTCTCCAAGGTTCTCTAGTGTTCTGTTGGGTTCTCGAAGGTTCTCCTGTGTTCTCTAGGGATCTCTAGGGATCTCCAGGGTTCTCTCGAGTTTTCTAGGGTTCTCCAGCGTTCTCCAAGGTTCTCCAGGATTCTGCTGGTTTTTCCTCGGTTCTCTAGGGTTCTCCCGGGTTCTCCAGGGTTCTCATATATTCTATTGGGTTTTGCTGGGTTCTTCATGGTTCTCCAGGGTTCTCCAGGGTATTGTTGGGTTCTCCCGGTTTCTCTAGTGTTCTACTGGGTTTTGCTTGGTTTTGCTGGGTTCTCCAAGGTTCTCCAGGGTTATCCAGGTTCTCCTAGGTTTCTCGGGTTCTCCAGGGTTCTCCAGGGTTCTCTAGGGTTCTCTAGGGTTCTCATAGATTTTTCAGGATTCTCCAGGGTTCTTTTGGGTTCTACTGGGTTCTGCTGGGTTCTCTAAGGTTCTCCCGGGTTCTCCCATGTTCTCGAGAGTTTTCTAACGTTCTCCCGTGTTCTCCAGGGTTCTCCTATGTTCTGGTAGGTTCTGTTGGGTTTTCTAGGGTTCTCTAGGGTTCTCTCAGGTTGGCCAGGGTTCTCTAGAGTTCTCCCAGTTTCTCCAGGGTTCTCCTAGGTTCTCCCGGGTTCTCCAGGGTTCTCCTAGGTTCTTCTACGTTCTGCTGGGTTCTCCAAGGTTCTCCCAGATTCTCCAGGGATATCTAGGGATCTCCAGGGTTCTCCAAGGTTCTCCAGGGTTCTCCAGGGTTCTCTTGGGTTCTCCAGGGTTATCTAGGGTTCTCCAAGGTTTTGCTAGGTTCTTCAGGGTTCTCCCGGGTTCTCTAGGGTCTTCTAGCGTTCTCCAGGGTTCTCTAGAGTTCTCTAGAGTTCTCCAGGGTTCTCTAGGGTTCTGCTGGGTTCTCCAGGGTTCTCCCGGGTTCTCTAGGGATCTGTAGGGATCTCCAGGGTTCTTTCGAGTTTTCCAGGGTTCTCCAAGGTTCTCCAGGGTTCTGTTGGTTTTTCTTGGGTTCTCTAGGGTTCTCCCGGGTTCTCCATGGTTCTCCAGGGTTCTTCAGGGTTCTCCAGGGTTCTCCCGGGTTCTCCAGGGTTCTCCAATGTTCTATTGGGTTTTGCTGGGTTCTCAATGGTTCTCTAGGGTTCTCCAGGGTATTGTTGGGTTTTCCCAGGTTCTCCCGGGTTCTCTAGTGTTCTACTGGGTTCTGTTGGGCTTTACTGGGTTCTGCTAGGTTTTGCTGGGTTCTCCAAGGTTCTCTAGGGTTATCCAAGTTCTCCTGGGTTCTCCCAGGTTCTCCCGGGTTCTCTAGTGTTGTACTGGGTTCTGCTGGGTTTTTCTGGGTTCTGCTAGGTTTTTTTGGGTTCTCCAAGGTTCTCTAGGGTTATCCAGGTTCTCCTGGGTTCTCTCGGGTTCTCTAGGGATGTCCAGGTATCTCCAGGGATCTCCAGGGTTCTGCAGGGTTCTCCCGGGTTCTCTAAGGTTATTCAGGTCTCCAGGGTTCTCTAGGGTTCTCCAGGGTTCTCTAGGGTTCTCAAGGGTATTCCAGGGTTCTTCTGGGTTGTCCAGGGTTCTCTAGGATTCTGCTGGGTTCTCCCATGTCCTCTAGGGTTCTCAAGGTTCTCCAAAGTTCTGCAAGGTTCTCTAATGTTCTCCAGGGTTCTCTAGTGTTCTCCAGGGTTCTCCAAGGTTCTCCAGGGTTCTCCAGCATTCTCCAGGGTTTCTAGGGTTCTCTAGGGTTCTCCAGCGTTCTCCAAGGTTCTACTGGGTTCTCTAGGGTTGTGCCGGGTTCTCCAGGTTTCTCTAGGATTCTCTAGGGTTCTCCCGGGTTCTCTAGGGTTCTGCAGGTTTCTCTAGGATTGTTTAGGGTTCTCCCAAGTTCTCCCGGTTTCTCTAGGGTTCTCTAGTGTTCTCCAGGATTCTCTAGGGTTCTCCCGAGTTCTCCTGGATTCTCCAGGGCTCTCCTAGGTTCTCCAGGATTCTCTAGGGTTCTCCCGGGTTCTCTAGGATTCTCCAGTGTTCTCTGATGAGTCAAATATTTATCTTATTTTATTAATCTAATTATGTTTTGCTAATGTTTATAAGTTGTTAATAATGATAAATTAAGTGTTATTTGAGTTATAAGACCTTTTGAGGCCTTAACACTAAATTGTGCATAAAAACAGTAAATTAAGCATTATTTTGTACTAACCCGAAACTGACATGGTTCACTGTTTGATTTATTGTAATTTCTACAGAGATCCAAATTCATTGATTCCAGTTGCAGATTAAAGTAGACATGTTGAGCTTTAAGCAAAAATTGGATGCGTGCAAATTGGACAAGAATTGAGGATTCCAAACACATTTGAAGTTGGCCCTTGTGCAGCTGAAGCACGAGCTCACACGTCTCTTGAGTATAGTGGACTTAAATTGGGCTCCTGGATTCGTTTGATCTCTAAATTAAGTTAAACTTGTTGGGTTGTTTAGCTAACTTAAAGGGCCTTAATTGGGCGCTGATTTCATCTAATTTGGATCTTAATTGAAATTTATATAAATTTATTAAGCGAGGTTCACCAGGCCGGACTGGCCCAATGAACACCTCTCAGTGTTTTATTTGTGGAAAGCGCGCCACAAGGCCAATTCAAGTGGGAACGGTGGCGTTTTAAACTTAACTCATATAGCTTTCTTGTGGCTTTTGAATCGTCTCATTTGGAGCCAAAACGAAGAATCTGGGCGCGTTTCAAATCAGCTGAAATGCATCCCACGTGTGCTTGCGCGCCAAAACGTTTCAAATTCTATGTAACTTTGATTGTGTGCTTCGTTTCTATTGTAATTAAGTTGTGCCTAGGTATATATTGTAAAAATTCAGATCTAAAACATAAGTTGTGAAGTTTACATTCAGATCTAATGCAGAGCTTTTCGGATTCTCTCTCTTTTCTTCATGCATCCATGGCTTCCTTCATCTTCTTCTCTTGCGCGCACCTTTGTGTTCTCATGTGTGTATGTGATTCCGTTTCCTTCTTCCATTGATTCTCT
>BDMB01000195.1:103580-123248 GCA_016859785.1 Macrotyloma uniflorum
ATTCATTCATATATTCATACCTTTCATTTGCCACTGTTTTTGGGTCTAAACCAGCTTAGTCATTTTCTAGGTCAGTTTTGAGCCAAAAACGCACCAAAACACCCTCCATTGAGCCATCTCCCACTTAGAAACCCCAAAACCCAAAAATAACATCATTTCACTCGACCAACCCCATATTTCCAAGCCACCCTAAGATTTTGGTTCGAGAAAAGTTGTCCAGATTGAGCTCTGACCGAGAGCCACCCATTTTTGGCTAGTTTTGGCTAGTTTTTGGCTCGGTCAGAACTTGATCTTGCATTTTGACTTAGCCATCTTCAACTTTGCCCGAACCAAATTTTTACCACTTCATTCTTTCATCCATTTAAACACATCTGTCCATCCAGAATTTTGAAAATCAAAAATATTTTCATAGTTGACCGAGAGTGGTGCATTTGGTGCACCAAAACCTAGCCAGATTTTTGACTCTCGACCAACTACCATTTCTGTACATATTTTACTAACCATGTCTTTGTAAAAAGTGTTTATTTTGTTGTTTACTAACATTTGGTGCAGCTACTTCACAGTTTTGACCAACTTGAATTTTTGGCAAAAGTAAGTGCTCTTAACTTGGATTTTGAGTTGGTTAAGTTGTGAAATCTGTACTGATTTGCATTGTATATTTGTGATTAGCATTCTGTTTTCCATTCCATTCATACCATATAGATTCTAACCCCATTTAGGTTCATTTAGTTTTAACTTGATTTTTAGGTTGCATTTCATTCATTTCATGCATTTTTCACTCATTTGAATCACTCATCTCTTATTCCTCTTCACTCTTTACTTCCTTGGATTGATATCTTGGTTCCCACTGTACTACATTACTATTTGTTGTTGGAAACCATTATTTGCATAATACGTGATACGACGCGCGTGTTTTCAGTTCTCTAGGATTATCCAGGGTTCTCTAGGGTTCTGTTGGGTTCTCCAGGGTTCTCCCGGGTTCTCCAGGGGTTTCCAGGGTTCTCCCAGGTTCTTCAGGGTTCTCCCGGGTTCTCTAGTGTTTTACTAGGTTCTATTGGGTTTTGCTGGGTTCTCTTGGGTTCTTCAGGGTTATCCAGGGTTCTTCCGAGTTCTCTATGGTTCTCCAGGATTCTGCTGGGTTCTCCAGGGTTCTCCCATGTTCTTCAAGGTTCTCTAGGGTTCTCTAGGTTCTCCAATGTTCGGCAGGGTTCTCTAGTGTTCTCCAGGGTTCTCCCAGGTTCTCCAAGGTTCTCCAAGGTTATCCAGGGTTCTCCAAGGTTCTCGAGCGTTCTCCAAGGTTCTCTAGGGTTCTCTAGGGTTCTGCTGGGTTCTCTAGGAATCTCTCAAGTTCTCTAGGGTTCTCTAGGATTCTCTAGGATTGTCTTGGGTTCTCCTGCGTTCTCCAGGGTTCTTCAGTGCTCTCCTAAGTTCTCTAGGGTTCTCTAGGGTTCTCTCGGGTTCCCTAGGATTCTCCAGTGTTCTTCTTCATTCTCCAGGATTCTCCAGTGTTCTCGAGGGTTCTCCAAGGTTATCTAGGGTTCTCTAGGGTTCTCAAGGGTCCTCTCGGGTTCTCCAAGGATCTTTAGGGTTCTCTAGTGTTCTCTAGGATTTTGTTGGGTTCTCCAAGGTTCTCCCGTGTTCTCTAGGGTTCTCTAGGGTTCTCTTGGATTCTCTTGGGTTCTCGAACGTTCTTTAGGGTTCTCTAGGGTCCTCTAGGGTTTTCCAGGGTTTTCTAGGGTTCTCTAGTGTTCTCCCGGGTTGTCCAGGGTTCTCAATGGTTCTCTAGGGTTCTCCTAGGTTCTTCAGTGTTCTTCAGGATTCTCTAGGGTTTTGTTAGGTTCTTTTGGGTTTTGTTGTGGTCTCTAGGGTTCTCCCGGGTTCTTCAGGGTTTTCCAAGGTTCTCCTAGGTTCTCCAGGGTTCTCCTAGGTTCTCGAGGGATCTCTAGGGTTCTCCAGGGTTCTCCGGCATTCTCCAGGGTTCTCCAGGGTTCTCCAAGGTTCTCTAGGGTTCTGTTGGGTTCTCTAGGGTTCTCCCGAGTTCTCCAGGGTTCTCCAGGGTTCTCAAGGGTTCTGTTGGGTTCTCTAGGGTTCTGCCGGGTTCTACCGGGTTCTCCAAGGATCTCCAGGGTTCTCTGGGGTTCTCCCAGGTTCTCTAGGGTTCTGCTGGGTTCTTCATGGCTTTCCAACGATCTCCAGGGTTCTCTTAGGTTCTGTTGGGTTCTCCAAGGTTCTGCTAGGTTCTCCAAGGTTCTCCAGAGTTCTCCTAAGTTCTCCAGGGTTCTCTAGGGTTCTTTCGGGTTCTCTAGGGATGTCAAGGGATGTCAGGGTTCTCCAGGGTTCTCTCGGGTTCTCTAGGGATGTCTAGGGATGTCCACGGTTCTCCAGGGTTCTCTCGAGTTCTCCAGGATTATCCAGGGTTCTCCAGGGTTCTGCTGGGTTCTCCAGGGTTCTCCCGGGTTCTCCCGAGTTTTCCAGGGTTCTCCCGAGTTCTCTAGGGTTCTCCCGGGTTCTCTAGTGTTCTACTAGGTTCTGCTGGGTTTTGCTGGGTTCTCTTGGGTTCTTCAGGGTTATCCAGGGTTTTTCCGAGTTCTCTATGGTTCTCCAGGATTCTGCTGGGTTCTCTAGGGTTCTCCCATGTTCTTCAGGGTTCTCTAGGGTTCTCTAGGTTCTCCAAAGTTTTGCAGGGTTCTCTAGTGTTCTCATAGGTTCTCCAAGGTTCTTCAAGGTTATCTAGGGTTCTCAAGAGTTCTACAGCGTTCTCCAAGGTTCTCTAGGGTTCTCTAGGGTTCTCCTAGGTTCTTCAGCGTTCTTTAGGATTCTCCACGGTTTTGTTAGGTTCTGCTGGGTTTTGCTGTGTTCTCTAGGGTTCTCCCGGGTTCTTTAGGGTTTTCCAAGGTTCTCCAGGGTTCTCCTAGGTTCTCCTGGGATCTCAAGGATTCTCTAGGGTTCTCCAGCGTTCTCCAGGGTTCTCCAAGGTTCTCCAGGGCTCTGTTGGGTTCTCTCGGGTTCTCTAGGGTTCTCCCGAGTTCTCCAGGGTTCTCCTGGGTTCTCAAGAGTTCTGCTGGGTTCTCCAGGGTTCTCCCGGGTTCTACCGGGTTCTCCAAGGATCTCCAGGGTTCTCCGAGGTTCTCCAAGTTTCTCTAGGGTTCTCCAGGGTTCTCCCAGGTTCTTTAGGGTTCTGCTGGGTTCTTCATGGCTTTCCAAGGATCTCTAGGGTTCTCCTAGGTTCTGTTGGGTTCTCCAGGGTTCTGCTAGGTTCTCCAGGGTTCTCTAGAGTTCTCCCAGGTTCTCCAGGGTTCTCTAGGGTTCTCTCGGGTTCTCTAGGGATGTCAAGTTATGTCCAGGGTTCTCTAGGGTTCTCTCGGGTTCTCTAGGGATGTCCAGGGTTCTCCAGGGTTCTCTCGGGTTCTCCAGGGTTCTCCAGGATTATCTAGGGTTCTGTTGGGTTCTCCAGGGTTCTCCCGTGTTCTCCAGGGTTTTCCAGGGTTCTCCCGTGTTCTCCAGGGTTCTCCCGGGTTCTCTAGTGTTCTACTAGGTTCTGCTGGGGTTTGCTGGGTTCTCTTGGGTTCTTTAGGGTTATCTAGGGTTCTTCCGAGTTCTCTATGGTTCTCCAGGATTCTGCTGGGTTCTTCAAGGTTCTCCCATGTTCTTTAGGGATCTCTAGGGTTCTCTAGGTTCTCCAAAGTTCTGCAGGGTTCTCTAGTGTTCTCCAGGGTTCTCCCAGGTTCTCCAAGGTTCTCTAAGGTTCTCCAGGGTTCTCCAGCGTTCTCCAAGGTTCTCTAGGGTTCTCTAGGGTTCTGTAGGTTCTCTAGGAATCTCTCGGGTTCTCTAGGGTTCTCCAGGATTCTCTAGGATTGTCTCGGGTTCTCCTGCATTCTCTAGGGTTCTTCAGTGCTCTCCTAGGTTCTCCAGGGTTCTCTAGGTTTCTCTCGGGTTCCCTAGGATTCTCCAGTGTTCTCCTCCATTCTCCAGGATTCTCCAGTGTTCTCGAGGGTTCTCCAAGGTTATCCAGATTTCTCTAGGGTTGTTTAGGGTTCTCTAGTGTTCTCTAGGGTTTAGCTGGGTTCTCCAAGGTTCTCCAAGGTTCTCCCGGGTTCTCTAAGGTTCTCTAGGGTTCTTAAGGGTTCTTTAGGGTTCTCTAGGGTTCTTTGGGATTCTCCTGGGTTCTCGAACGTTCTTTAGGGTTATCCAGGATTCTCCAGGGTTCTCTAGGATTCTCTAGGGTTCTCTAGGGTTTTCTAGGGTTCTCTAGTGTTGTCCCGGGTTCTCTCGGGTTCTCCAGGGTTCTCAATGGTTCTCTAGGGTTCTCCCAGGTTCTTCAACGTTCTTCAGGATTCTCCAGGGTTCTGTTAGGTTCTGCTGGGTTTTGCTGTGTTCTCTAGGGTTCTCCCGGGTTCTTCAGTGTTTTCCAAGGTTCTCCTAGGTTCTCCTGGGATCTCAAGGGTTCTCCAAGGTTCTCCAGCATTCTCCAAGGTTCTCCAAGGTTCTCCAGGGTTCTGTTGGGTTCTCTAGGGTTCTCCCAAGTTCTCTAGGGTTCTCCTGGGTTCTCAAGGGTTCTGCTGGGTTCTCTAGGGTTGTCCCGGGTTCTACCGGGTTCTCCAAGAATCTCCAGGGTTCTCCGGGGTTCTCCAAGTTTCTCCAGGGTTCTCTAGGGTTCTCCCACGTTTTCTAGGATTCTGTCAGGTTCTTCATGGCTTTCCAAGGATCTCCAGGGTTCTCCTAGGTTCTGATAGGTTCTGTTGGGTTCTCCAGGGTTCTGCTAAGTTCTCCAGGGTTCTCCAGGGTTCTCTAGGGATGTCTAGGGATGTCCAGGGTTCTCTAGGGTTCTCTCGGGTTCTCCAGGGTTCTCCCGGGTTCTCCAGGGTTTTCCAGGGTTCTCACGGGTTCTCCAGTGTTCTACTAGGTTCTGTTGGGTTTTGCTAGGTTCTCCTGGGTTCTTGAGGGTTATCCAGGGTTCTTCCGAGTTCTCTATGGTTCTCTAGTATTCTGCTGGGTTCTCCAGGGTTCTCCCATGTTCTTCAGGGTTCTCCAGAGTTCTCTAGGTTCTCCAAAGTTCTGCAGGGTTCTCTAGTGTTCTCCAGGGTTCTTCCTGGTTCTCCAAGGTTATCCAGGGTTCTACAGCGTTCTCCAAGGTTCTCTAGGGTTCTCTAGGGTTCTACTGGGTTCTCTAGGAATCTCTCGGGTTCTCTAGGGTTCTCCAGGATTCTCTAGGATTATCAGTGTTCTCCTGCGTTCTCCAGGGTTCTTTAGGGCTCTCCTCGGTTCTCCAAGGTTCTCTAGTGTTCTCTCGGGTTCCCTAGGATTCTCCAGTGTTCTCCTCCGTTCTGCAGGATTCTCCAGTGTTCTCAAGGGTTCTCCAAGGTTATCCAAGGTTCTCAAGGGTTCTCAAGGGTCCTCCCGGGTTCTCCAAGGTTCTCTAGGGTTCTTTAGGGTTCTCTAGTGTTCTCTAGGGTTTTGTTGGGTTCTCCAAGGTTCTCCCGGGTTCTCCAGAGTTCTGTAGGGTTCTTAAGGGTTCTCTAGGGTTCTCTTGGATTCTCCTGGGTTCTCGAACGTTCTTTAGGGTTCTCCAGGGTTCTCTAGGGTTCTCCAGGATCTCCAGGGTTCTCTAGGGTTCTCTATGGTTTTCTAGGGTTCTCTAGTGTTCTCTCGGGTTTTCTCGGGCTCTCTCGAGTTCTCCAAGGTTCTCAATGGTTCTCTAGGATTCTCTCATGTTCTTCAGCGTTCTTCAGGATTCTCCAGGTTCTGTTAGGTTCTGCTGGGTTCTGCCGTGTTCTCTAGGGTTCTCCCGGGTTCTCTAGGGTTCTTCAGGGTTTTCTAAGGTTCTCCCAGGATCTCCAGGGTTCTCCTAGGTTCTGGTAGGTGATAACACGTGCGTTGTATCACGTATTATGCAAATAATGATTCCCCAAGACAGTAAAAATAATGTAGCACAGTGGGAAACCAAGATATCAATCCGTGGAAGCAAAGAGTAAAGATGAATAAGAGATGTGTGATTCAAATGAGTGAAAAATGCATGAAATGATTGAAATGCAACCTATAAATCAAGTTAAAACTAAATGAACCTAAATGGGGTTAAATTCTATATGATATGAATGAAATGGAAAACAGAATGCTAATAAAAAAGAAGCAATGCAAATCAGTACAGAATTCACAAGTTTACCAACTCAAAATCAAGTTAAAAGCACTCACCTTAGGTCAAAAATTCAAGTTGGCCAAAAATGTGAAGTAACTGCACCAAATGTTAGTAAACAACAATACAAACACTTTTTACAAAGACAAGGTTAGTAAAATATGTACAGAAAACAAAGTTGATCGAGTATCAATGATTTTGACTAACTTTGGTGCACCAAAAGTGCACCACTCGGTCAAGTGCAATTATTTTTGATTTTTTTTAAACCCTGGCCGAGCAGAAATGGTCTAAATGATGAAAGAATCAAGTGGTAAAAATCTGGTTCGGGCAAAGTTGAAGATGGCTAAGCCAAAATGCAAGATCAAGTTCTGACCGAGCCAAAAACTAGCCAAAATTAGCCAAAAATTGGTGGCTCTCGGTCAAGTACTAGATCCTGTCAACTTTGCTGCACCAAGAATGAAATGGTAGATGCACAATGCATGGTTGGCCGAGGGAAATGTTATTATTTTTCAGTTTTGGTTTCTATGGTGGAGATGGCTCAAAAATGGTGTTTTGGTGCGTCAGTGGCTAGTTTTGTGGTCCAAAATCTGACCTAGTCCAAAATTAACTAAACCAGACCTAAAACCAGTGGAAATGAATGCTAATGAAATATGAATGAATGTGAATGAATGCACCAAGGAGTATTTTTGATTTTTCTATTTTTTGGGGGGGTTTTGGTGAAATAAAGTGAAGTGCAATGAATGAAAATGGCCTAAAATCTAACCTAAACTAATGCAGAATTTAAAACAGTAGCAAGGCTCATAAATCTACACTAGAAAAGCATTTAAAAAAAGCAATTAAACCTATCCTAACATGACAAGCAAGCTAGGCCGTGTGGTTTGGGAGTGCTACAACCTAAAATTAGTGTAACCCATGGCTAGGCCCCAATTAACCTATCCCTTGGAAGACATCCAAGTAGTTCACACACAATCCTAGGTCCGAAAGACTCCTCCCTAGTCCCCAACACAGTTTCACAAGCAAGCCAAGTTTGAAAGCAATTAAAGAAAAGCTTGTAAATTCACTAAACTACTAGCGCATGGAAAGTAAATGAAAGCAACCAAACGCAATCCTAGCAAGCATGATAACGTGCCTAGAGCCACTCTTAGTTCTTGATTTTCTTGATATTGTAACACCTAAAACAGATTAGGAATCACCATAAACGTTTGCAAATGATCACCTCAAATCGGTGGGAAGGCTTTCAAATGTTAAAGCAAATCAAGAAATCAATACTAAGGAATGCTAAGCCCGCAACACCACACTTGTGGACTTTGATTCGATGTAAAACCTAATTCTAACTCAAAACATTCAAGAAAACAGTAAAGGGAAGATGCAAAGATCACAAATCAGATCATAACACAAGAGAATCAATGGAAGAAAGAAGTGAAAACACATACACAAGTGAAGAACAATGATGCGCAAGGGAGAAAATTGAAGAAGCCATGGTTGCGTGAGAGAAAGAGAGAGAATCCGAAAAGCTCTGCATTAGATCTGAATGTAAACTTCACAACTTATGTTTTAGAGCTTATTTTTTACAATATATACCTAGGCACAACTTAATTACAATAGAAACGAAGCACACAATCAAAGTTACATAGAATTTGAAACGTTTTGGCGCGCAAGCACACGTGGGATGCATTTCAGCTGACTTGAAACGCGCCCAGATTCTTCGTTTTGGCTCCAAATGCGATGATTCAAAAGCAACTAGAAAGCTCTATGAGTTAGGTTTAAAACGACACCGTTCCCACCTCATTTGGCTTTGAGGAGCGCTCTCCATAAATAAAACACTAAGAGGTGTTCATTGGGCCAGTCAGGCCTGGTGAACCTCACTTAATAAAATTATACAAATTTCAATTAAAGTCCAAATTACATGAAATCAGCGCCCAATTGAAGCCCTTTAAGTTAGCTAAACAACCCAACAAGTTTCACTTAATTTCGAGATCAAACGAATCCAGGAGGCCAATTTAAGTCCACTAAACTCATGAGACGCGTGAACCTGTGCTTCAGCTGCACAAGGGCCAACTTCAAATGCGTGTGGAATCTTCAATTCTTGTCCAATTTGCACGCTTCAAATTTTGGCTTAAAGCTCTACATGTCTACTTTAATCTGCAACTAGAATCAATTAATTTGAATCTCTGTAGAAATTACAATAAATCAAACAGTGAACCATGTCAGTTTCGGGTTAGTACAAAATAATGCTTAATTTACTGTTTTTATGCATAATTTAGTGTTAAGGCCTAAAATGGTCTAATAACTCAAATAACACTTAATTTATCAATATTAACAACTTATAAACATTAACAAAAAATAATTAGATAAATAAAATAAGATAAATATTTGACTCATCAGTAGGTTCTCCAAGGTTCTCCACGGTTCTCTCGGATTCTCCAGGGTTCTCTCAGATTCTCTAGGGTTCTCCCGGGTTCTCCAAGGTATCCATGGTTCTCTAGGGTTCTCCCCGGTTCTCCAGGGTTCTCCAGGGTTCTCCAGGGTTCTCCAGCGTTCTCCAGGGTTCTCTAGGGTTCTCTAGGGTTCTGTTGGGTTCTCAGGGTTCTCCCGGGTTCTATAGTATTCTCTAGGGTTCTCCAGGATTCTCTAGGATTCTCTAGGGTTCTCCATGGTTCTCTAGGGTTCTCTAGGGTTCTCTAGGATTCTCCAGTGTTCTCCTGCGTTCTCCAGGATTCTCCAGTGTTCTCCAGGGTTCTGCTGGGTTCTCCAAGGTTCTCAAGGGTCCTCCCGTGTTCTCCAAGGTTCTCCAGGGTTCTCTAGGGTTCTGCTGGGTTCTCTAGGGTTCTCCAAGGTTCTCCCCGGTTCTCTAGAGTTCTCTAGGGTTCTTAAGGGTTCTCTCGGGTTCTCCTAGGTTCTCGAACGTTCTCTAGGGTTCTCCAGGGTTCTCTAGGGTTCTCTAGGGTTCTTCAGGGAGGATCTTGAGTTTCAGACAGTGTTCGGCCACTTTGGCCAGTGTGCAAATTTTTCTTTTAATCATGATGTACATATTCCATTAGATTTCTTTTCTATAGGTACGAATGAAAAACCACAAAAAAAATTAGAAAATGGAAAAACAAAACAAAGAGTTGGAGGAAGAAGAGTGGTGGCTTGAAGATTATGATGATAAATGTGAATGGAAGCAGCTGCCCTTTCATGTAGGATATGTTTGTACAGGTAAATGAAATGCTAAACCGTAAGGTTCCAGGATTCACTGTGTTTGATTGAGTTATACAGGGTTAAATTATGGAGAATTCTCCTCGGTTTTGGAAGCTTTTGAGGTAATCAATTTGATAACACGCGCGTCGTATCACGTATTATGCAAAAGAATGATTCCCCCAAAACAATAATAATATAGCACAGTGGGAACCAAGATATCAATCCAAGGAAGTAAAGAGTAAAGAAGAATAGGAGATAAGTGATTAAAATGAATGAAAAATGCATGAAATGAATGAAATGCAACCTAAAATTCAAGTTAAAACTAAATGAACCTAAATGGGGTTAAATTCTATATGATATTAATGAAATGGAAAACAGAATGCTAATTAAAAAGATGCAATACAGATCAGTCGAGAATTCACAATTTAACCAACTCAAAATTCAAGTTAAAAGCACTTACCTTTGCCAAAAATTCAAGTTGGTCAAAATTGTGAAGTAGCTGCACCAAATGTTAGTAAACAACAAAACAAACACTTTTTACAAAGACGTGGTTAGTAAAATATGAACAAAAATGAAGGATGACCGAGTATCAATGATTTTGGCTAAGTTGGTGCACCAAAAAGTACACCTCTCGGTCAAGTACAATTATTTTTTATTTTTTTTAAACCATGGCCGAGCACAAATGTTCTAATGGATGAAAGAATGAAATGGTAAAAATCTGGTTCGGGCAAAGTTGAAGATGGCTAAGCCAAAATCCAAGATCAAGTTCTGACCGAGCCAAAATTAGCTAAAACTAGCCAAAAATCAAGCCTTCTCGGTCAAGTACTAGATCCGGCCAACTTTGCTGCACCAAGAATGAAATGGCATGTATAAAATGTATGGTTGGCCGAGAGAAATGATGTTATTTTTGTATTTTGGGGTTTCTAAGTGGGAGATGGCTCAATGGAGGGTGTTTTGGTGCGCTGGTGGCTTGGTTTGTGGCTCAAAATCTGACCTAGTCTATAGCTACCTAAATCAGACCTGAAACCAATGGAAATGGATGCTAATGATATATGAATGAATATGAATGAATGCACCAATGAGTATTTTCAAATTTTTCTATTTTTTTGGGGGGTTTTAGTGAAATAAAGTGAAGATCAATGAATGAAATGGACCTAAGACTAACCTAAACTAATGCAGAATTGAAAACAGTGGCAAAGCTCATAAATCTACACTAGAAAAGCATTTAAAGAAAGCATTAAATCTACCCTAGCATGACAAGCAAACAAGTCCAAGTGGTTTGGGAGTGCTACAACCTAGAATTGGTGTAACCCATGGCTAGGCCCTAATTAACCTACCCCTTGGAAGACATCCAAGTAGTTCACACACAACCCTAGGTCCGAAAGAAACTCCCTATTCCCCAACAAGGATCCGCAAACAAGTCAAGCTTCAAAGCATGTAAACAAAAGCATGTAAATCACTAAACTAAGCGCATGAATGTAAAATCAAAGCAACCAAACGCCTTCCTAGCAAGTAATGGCAACGCGCCTAGAGCCACCCTTGGCTCTTGATTTTCTTGGTATTAGGAGTCCCAAAATAGATTAGGAAACATCAAGAATTTGCTAGCTTCCACTTCCTATCCGGATAGCATTCACTAGTTAAGGCAAACCAAGAAACCAAGTCCAAGCCATGCTAAGCCCGCAACACCATACAAGTGGACATTGTTCGGTGTAAAAACCTAATTCTATCTCGAAGCAATTAAGAAAAACATTAAAGAGAAGATGCAAAGAACACAGAACATATCAAACGCAAGAGGATCTATGGAAGAAAGAAGCGGAATCACATACACAAGTGAAGAACAATGATGCGCAAGAGAGAAGAAAGTGAAAGCCATGGATGCATGAAGAGAAGAGAGAATTCAAATAGCTCTGCATTAGATCTGAATGTAATCTTCACAACTTATGTTTTAGAACTGAGTTTTTGCAATATATACTAAAGTACAACTTAATTACAATAGAAACGAATGTACACAATCAAAGTTACATAGAGTTTGAAACGTTTTGGCGCGCAAGCACACGTGGAATGCATTTCAGCTGACTTAAAACGCACACAACTTCTTCGTTTTAGCTCCAAATGCAACGATTTAAAAGCCACTAGGAAGCTCTATGAGTTATCTATAAAATGCCACTGTTTCCACTTGAATTGGCGTTGTGGCGCGCTCTCCATAAATAAAACACTGAGACACGTTCACTGGGCCAATCCGGCCTGGTGAACCCCACTTCATAAGTTTATATAAATTTCAATTCAGGTCCAAATTAAATGAAATCAGCGCCCAATTAAGTTCCAATAAGTTATCTAAGTAACCCAACAAGTTTCACTCAATTCAAAGATCAATCGAATCCTGGAGCCCAATTTAAGTCCATGATACTCGCGAGACGCGTGAGCTTGTGCTTCAGCTGCACATGGGCCAACTTTAACTGCGTGTGGAATCTTCAATTCTTGTCCAAATTGCACGCTTCAAATTTTGGCTTAAATATCTACGTGTCTAATTTAATCTGAAAGCGAAATCAATGAATTTGGATCTCTGTAGAAATTACAATAAATCAAACAGTGAACCATGTCAGTTTCGAGTTAGTACAAAATAATGCTTAATTTACTATTTTTATGCACAATTTTGTGTTAAGGCCTCAAATGGTCTAATAACTCAAATAAAACTTAATTTATCATTATTAACAACTTATAAACATTAACAAAACATAATTAGATAAATAAAATAAGATAAATATTTGACTCATCAGTTCTCTAGTGTTCTCCCGGGTTCTCTCGGGTTCTCCTAAGTTCTTCAGCGTTCTTTAGGATTCTCCAGGGTTCTGTTAGGTTCTCTAGGGTTCTCTTGGGTTCTCCTGGGTTCTCCCGGGTTTTCCAAGGTTCTCCCGTGTTCTCCAGGGTTCTGGTAGGTTCTGCTGGGTTCTCCAGGGTTCTCTCGGGTTCTCTCGAGTTCTCTCGAGTTCTCCAGAGTTCTCCTAGGTTCTCTTGGGTTCTCCAGGGTTCTCTCGGGTTCTCCCGGGTTCTTCAGGGTTTTCTAAGGATCTCCCGGGTTCTCCAGCGTTCTCCTAGGTTCTAGTAGGTTCTGCTGGATTTCCAAGGTTCTGTTGGGTTCTGCTGGGTTCTCCCAGGTTCTCTAGGGTTCTCATGGGTTCTCTAGGGATGTCCAGCGTTCTCTAGGGTTCTCCCGGGTTTTCCAGGGTTCTCCCGGGTTCTCAAGGGTTATCCAGGGTTCTCCAGGGTTCTGCTAGGTTCTCTAGCATTCTTCGGGTTCTCCAAGGTTTTCCAGGGTTCTCTAGGGTTCTCCAGGATTCTCCAGGGTTCTCTAGGGTTCTCTTGGGTTCTCCAGGGATGTCTAGGGTTCTTTAGGGTTCTCCTAGGTTCTCAAGGTTATCCAGGATTCTGCAGGGTTCTGCTGGGTTTTCTAGGGTTCTCCCGGGTTCTCCAGGGTTCTCCCGGTTTCTCTAGGGCTCTCCTAGGTTCTGCTACGTTCTCCTGGGTTCTCCAGGGTTCGACCGGGTTCTCCAGGGTTCTCCCGGATTCTCTGGGATATCCAGGGATCTCCAAGGATCTCCAGGGTTCTCTAGGGTTCTCCAAGGTTCTCTAGGATTCTCCAGGCTTCTCCAGGGTTCTCTAGGGTTCTCTCGGATTCTCTGGGGTTCTCCCGGGTTCTCCAGGGTTATCCAGGGTTCTCCAAGGATCTGTTGGGTTCTGTTGGGTTCTCCAGGGTTCTCCAGAGTGCTCCCGAGTTCTCCACGGTTCTCTAGGGTTCTCCAGGGTATTGCTGGGTTCTCCTGGGTTCTCCAGCGTTCTACTGGGTTCTGTTGGGTTCTCCAAGTTTCTATAGAGTTATCTAGGGTTCTCCAAGATTCTCTAGGGTTCTCCCATGTTCTCCAGGGTTCTCTAGGATTCTCTAGGGTTCTGCACGGTTATCCAAGGTTCTCCAAGGATCTGTTGGGTTCTCCAGGGTTCTCAAGGGTTCTCCAGCGTTCTCTAGGGTTCTCCAGGGTTCTCCAGGGTTCTCCAAGGTTCTCTCGGGTTCTCTAGGGTTCTCCAGGATTCTCTAGGATTCTCTGGGGTTCTCCTCGGTTCTTCTGGTTTCTCCAAGGTTCTCCAGGGTTCTCTTGGGTTCTCTAGGGTTCTCCAGGGTTCTCTAGGGCTCTCCAGGGTTCACTAGGGTTCTCTAGGGTTCTCCAAGTTCTCTAGGGTTCTCCAGGGTTCTCCCAGGTTCTATCGGGTTCTCTAAGGTTCTCCTTTGCTCTCAAGGATTCTCAAGGGTTTTCAAGGGTTCTCTCGGGTTCTCATGGGTTCTCTCGTGTTTTCAAGGGATCTCTAGGGTTCTCCCAGGTAATCCAGTGTTCTACTAGGTACTGCTGGTTTCAGCTAGGTTCTCTAGGGTTATCAAGGGTTCTTCCGGGTTCTCTAGGGTTCTGTTGGGTTCTCCAGGGTTCTCCCATGTTTTCCATGGTTCTCCAGGGTTCTCTAGGGTTCTCCCGGGTTCTCCAAGGTTCTCTAGGGTTCTCCAAGCTTCTCTAGGGTTCTCCCGGGTTCTCTCGGGTTCTCTAGGGTTCTCCAGGGTTCTCCCGTGTTCTCTAGTGTTCTACTGGGTTCTTCTAGGTTTTGTTCGGTTCTCTAGAGTTCTCTAAGGTTATCCAGGGTTTTCTACGGTTCTCCAGGGTTCTCCCATGTTCTTCAGGGTTCTCCACGGTTCCCCAGGGTTCACCAGGATTCTCTAGTGTTCTCTAGGGTTCTCCAGGCTTCTGCCGGGTTTTTTTGGGTTCTCCATGGTTCTCCTGGGTTCTCTAGGGATCTCTACGGGTTCTCCAAGGATCTCCAGGGTTCTCCCGAGTTCTCCAAGGTTCTCCTGGGTTCTGTTGGGTTCTCTAGGGTTCTCCCGGGTTCTCTAGGGATCTCCAGGGTTCTCAGGGTTCTCCAGGGTTCTCCAGAGTTCTCCAGAGTTCTCTAGGGTTCTCTAGGGTTCTGTTGGGTTCTGCAGGGTTCTCTAGGGTTCTCTAGGGTTCTGTTGGGTTCTCTATGGTTCTCCCGGGTTCTCTAGGATTCTCCAAGGTTTTGCTGTGTTCTCCTGGGTTCTCTAGTGTTCTACTGGGTTCTATTGGGTTTTGCTGGGTTCTCCAGGGTTCTCTAGAGTTATCTAGGGTTCTCCAGGGTTCTCTTATGTTCTTTAGGGTTCTCTCGGGTTCTCTAGGGTTCTCCCGAGTTCTCAAGGGTTCTCAAGTGTTCTCTACGGTTCTGTTGGGTTCTCACGCGTTCTCTTGGGTTCACCTAGGGTCTCGAAGGTTCTTTAGGGTTCTCTAGGGCTCTCTAGTGTTCTCCCGAGTTCACCCGGGTTCTTCCGTGTTCTCTAGAGTTCTTTAGCGTTCTACAGGATTCTCCAGGGTTTTGTTGGGTTCTGCTGGGTTCTCTAGGGTTCTCCCGGGTTCTCCACGATTTTCCTGGGTTCTCCCGGGTTTTCCAGGGTTCTCTCGGGTTCTCCAGGGATGTGCTGGGTGTTGCTGGGTTCTCTTGGGTTCTCTAGGGTGCTCCCGCGTTCTCTAGGGTTCTCCAGGGTTCTCTAGGGTTTTGCTGGGTTCTCCCGGGTTCTCTACGGTTCTCTCGGGTTTTCTAGGGTTCTCTAGGGTTCTCCAGGGTTCTCAAGGGTTCTCCCGGGTTCTCTAGGGTTCTCCAGCGTTCTCCAGGGTTCTCTAGGGTTCTCAAGGGTTCTCCAGGGTTCTCCCGGTTTCTCTAGGGTTCTCCAAGGTTCTCCAAGGTTCTCAAGGGTTCTCCAGGGTTCTCCAAGGTTCTCTAGGGTTCACTAGGGTTCTCCCGGGTTCTCTAGGTTCTCTAGGGTTCTCCAGGGTTCTCCCGGGTTCTCCCGGGTTCTCTCGGGTTCTCTAAGGTTCTCCTTGGTTTTCAAGGGTTCTTTCGGGTTCTCTCGGGTTCTCAAGGGATCTCTAGGATTCTCCTGGGTAATCTAGTGTTCTTCTGGGTTCTGCTGGTTTCAGCTATGTTCTCCAGGGTTATCAAGGGTTCTTTCGGGTTCTGTTGGGTTCTCCCGGGTTCTCCAAGGTTCTCCTAGGTTCTCAAGGGTTCTCAAGGGTTCTCTAGGGTTCTGTTGGGTTCTCACACGTTCTCTTGGGTTCTCCTAGGGTCTCGAAGGTTCTTTAGGGTTCTCTAGGGTTCTCTAGGGCTCTCTAGTGTTCTCCCGAGTTCTCCCTGGTTCTCCAGAGTTCTTCAGCATTCTGCAGGATTCTCCAAGGTTTTGTTGCGTTCTCCCGGGTTCTCCACGATTTTCCCGGGTTCTCCCGGGTTCTCCAGGGTTTTCCAGGATTCTCGCGGGTTCTCCAGGGATGAGCTGGGTTCTGCTGGGTTCTCCAGGATGCTCCAGGGTGCTCCCGCGTTCTCTAGGGTTCTCTAGGGTTCTTTAGGGTTTTGCTGGGTTCTCTAGGGTTCTCTCGGGTTCTCCTGGGTTCTCCAGGGTTATCCAAGGTTCTCCAAGGAACTACTGGGTTCTCCAGGGTTCTCTAGGGTGCTCCTGGGTTCTCCAGGGTTATCTAGGGTATTGTTGGGTTCTCTCGTGTTCTCTAGTGTTCTACTGGGTTTTGTTGAGTTTTGCTGGGTTCTCCAGGGTTCTCTAGAGTTATCTAGGGTTCTCCAAGGTTCTCTAGGGTTCTCCCATTTTCTCTAGGGTTCTCCAGGGTTCTTACGGTCCCTTCAGGGTTCTACTGGGTTCTCCCGGGTTCTCCAGGGTTCTGCTTGGTTCTCCAGGGTTGTCCCGGGTTCTCCAAGGTTCTCCTGGGTTCTCAAGTGTTCTCCAGTGTTCTTTTGGGTTCTCCAGGATTCTCTAGGGTTCTCGAGGATACTCCAGGGCTCTCCCGGGTTCTCAAGGGTTCTCAAGGGTTCTCTAGGGTTCTTAAGTGTTTTGCTATGTTCTCTAGGGTTCTCTATTGTTCTCTCGGGTTCTCCAAGGTTCTCTCGAGTTCTTCAGGGTTCTGTTGGATTCTCCCGGGTTCTCTAGGGTTATCCAGGGTGCTCTAGAGTTCTCCCGGATTCTCCAGGGTTAACTAGGGTTCTGTAGGATTCTCTAGGGTTCTCCCAGGTTCTCTAGGGTTGGCCAGGGTTCTGTTGGGTTCTCCAGGGTTATCTTGGGTTCTCTAGGGTTCTGTTGCGTTCTCCAAGGTTCTCCAGGGTTCTCTAGGGTTCTGCTTGGTTCTCCAGGGTTCTCTAGGGTTCTCCCGGGTTCTTTAGGGATCTCCAGGGTTCTCTAGGGTTCTCTAGGGTTCTCCAGGGTTCTCCAAGGTTCTGTTGGGTTCTCCAGGGTTCTCCAAGGTTCTGGTGGGTTCTCCAGGGTTCTCTCGGATTCTCCAGGGTTCTCCAAGGTTCTCCTGGGTTCTCCAAGGATCTGCCGGGTTCAGCTAGGTTCTCTAGGGTGCTCCTGGGTTCTCTAGGGTTGTCCAGGGTTTTGTTGGGTTCTCCTGGGTTCTCCAGGGTTTTGTTGGGTTCTTTGGGGTTCTCTAGGGTTCTCTAGGGTTCTCCTGAGTTATCTAGGGTTCTCTAGGGTTCTCCAAGGTTCTCTAAGGTTCTGCAAGGTTCTCTAGGGTTCTCTACGGTTCTCCAAGGTTCTGGTGGGTTCTCTAGGGTTCTCCAAGGTTCTCTCGGGTTCTCCAGGGTTCTCCAGGGTTCTCCCGGGTTCTCCCGGGTTCTCCAGGGTTCTCTCAGGTTCTCCAGGATTCTCCCGGGTTCTCCAGGGTTCTGCTGGGTTCTGCAAGGTTCTCTAGGGTTCTCCCAAGTTCTCTCGGGTTCTTTAGGGTTCTCTAGGGTTCTCTAGGGTTGTTTGTCCAGGGTTTGTTTGGGTTCTCTCGGGTTCTCTTAGGGTCTTTAGGGTTGTACTGGGTTCTCTAGGGTTCTGCTGGGTTCTTCAGTGTTCTCCAGGGTTCTCCAGGATTCACTAGGGTTCTCCCGGGTTCTCCAGGGATCTCCATGGTTCTCCAGGGTTCTCCCCGGTTCTCTAGGGTTCTCCTTGGTTCTCCAGGGTTCTTCAGGGGTTTTCAGTGTTCTCCAGGGTTCTGCTGGATTTTATTGGATTCTCAAGTGTTCTCTAGGGTTCTTCCGGGTTCTCCATGATTCTCCAGGATTCTCTACGGTTCTCCAGGGTTCTATAGGGTTATCCAGGGTTCTCCCGGATTCTACAGCGTTCTCTAGGGTTCTCTCGGGTTCTCCAGGGATTTGTTGGGTTCTGCTAGGTTCTCCAGGGTTCTTTAGGGTTCTCCAGGGTTTTGCTGGGTTCTCTTGGGTTCTCTAGTGTTCTATTGGGTTTTGCTGGGTTTTGCTGGGTTCTCCAGGGTTATATAGGGTTCTCTGGGGTTCTCCCATGTTCTCTAGGGTTCTTCAGGGTTCTGTAGGATTCTCTAGGGTTTTCCCGGGTTCTTTAGGGTTGTCCATGGTTCGCTGGGGTTCTCTAGGGTTTTGTTGGGTTCTCTAAGGTTCTGTTCGGTTCTCTAGGGTTCTCCAGGGTTCTGCTTGGTTCTCTAGGGTTCTCCAGGGTTCTCTAGGGATCTCTAGGGCTCTCCCGGGTTCTCTAGGGTTCTCCAAGGTTTTGCTGGGTTCTCCAAGGTTCTCTACGGTTCTCCAGGGTTCTCCCGGGTTCTCCAGGGTTCTTCAGATTTCTCCTGGATTCTCATGGGTTCTCATGGGTTCTTCCGGGGTTTTCCAGTGTTCTCCAACGTTCTCTAGGGTTCTCCAAGATTCTCCCGGATTCTCTAGGGTTCTGCTGGGTTCTGTTGGGTTCTCCAAGGTTCTCTCGGGTTCTTTAGGTTTCTCCAGTGTTGTCTAGGGTTCTTCTGGGTTGTCTCGGGTTCTCTTGGGTTTTTTAGGGTTGTACTGGGTTCTCTAGGGTTCTCCAGGGTTCTCTAGGGTTCTCCAGGGCTCTCTCGGGTTCTCAAGGGTTCCCTAGTGTTCTGCTAGGTTCTTCACGGTTCTCTATTGTTCTCCCGGGTTCTCCAGGGTTCTCCAAGGATCTCTCGGGTTCTTCAGGGTTCTGTTGGGTTCTCCAGGGTTATCCAGGGTTCTCCAGGGTTCTCCAGGGTTCTCCCGGGTTCTCCAAGATTCTCCAGGGTTCTCCCGGGTTCTCCATGGATCTGCTGGGTTCTCTAGGGTGCTCCCGGGTTCTCCAGGGTTCTCCAGGGTTCTCCAGGGTTTTGCTGGGTTCTCCAGGGTTTTGCTGGGTTCTCCCTAGTTCTCCAGTGTTCTACTCGGTTTTGCTGGGTTCTCGAGGGTTCTCCAAGGTTCTCCAGGGTTCTCCCATGTTCTCCAGGGTTCTCGTGGGTTCTCTAGGGTTCCGTTTGGTTCTCCAGGGTTCTGTTGGGTTCTCCAGGGTTCTGTTGGGTTCTCTAGGGTTATCCAGCGTTCTCCAGGTTTTGCTAGGGTTCTCCTGGGTTCTCTGATGAGACAAATATTTATCACATTTTAATTATTTAATAAGGTTATGTTAATGTTTATAAGTTGTTAACAAGGGTAAATTAAGTGTTATTTGACTTAGAGAGCCATTTAAAGCCTTAACTCTAAATTATATGTAAAAACAGTAAATTAAGCATTATTTTGTACTAACCCGAAACTGACATGGTTCACTGTTTTATTTATTGTAATTTCTACATAGGTCCAAATTCAATGGTTCCAGTTGCATATTAAAATAGACATGTTAAGCTGAAAACCAAAATTTGAAGCGTGTGAATTGGATAAGATTTGAAGATTCTACATGCATTTAAAGTTGAAGCGTGGTTCCTTGTGCTAAAATCAGGCTCCCGGATTCATTTGACCTCCAAATTAAGTGAAACTTGTCAGGCTGATTTCCTAACTTAATGGGCTTCAATTGGGAGCTGATTTCATGTAATTTGGACTTGAATTGAAATTTGTATAATTTTATTAAGTGAGGTTCACCAGGCCTGATTGGCCCAATGAACACCTCTTAGTGTTTTATTTATGGAGAGCGCGCCACAAAGCCAAATGAGTTGGGAATGGTGGCGTTTTAAACTTAACTCATAGAGCTTTCTTGTGGCTTTTGAATCGTCTCATTTGGAGCCAAAACGAAGAAGATGTGCGCATTTTAAGTCAGCTGAAATGCATCCCACGTGTGCTTGCGCGCCAAAACGTTTCAAATTCTATGTAACTTTGATTGTGTGCTTCGTTTCTATTGTAATTAAGTTGTGCCTAGGTATATATTGTAAAAACTCAGATCTAAAACACAAGTTAATTGAGTTGGAGTAATGCAATCAGATCTGAAGTTTTCGAGCTCTCACATTTTCTCTCAACTTTCCATGGAGTTTTCATCTTCTTCACCA
>BDMB01000195.1:124095-136845 GCA_016859785.1 Macrotyloma uniflorum
ATATTTCCAAGCCACCCTAAGATTTTGGTTTGAGAAAAGTTGTCCAGATTGAGCTCTGACCGAGAGCCACCCATTTTTGGCTAGTTTTGGCTAGTTTTTGGCTCGGTCAGAACTTGATCTTGCATTTTGGCTTAGCCATCTTCAACTTTGCCCGAACCAGATTTTTGCCACTTCATTCTTTCATCCATTTAAACACATCTGTCCATCCAGAATTTTGAAAATCAAAAATATTTTCATAGTTGACCGAGAGTGGTGCATTTGGTGCACCAAAACCTAGCCAGATTTTTGACTCTCGACCAACTGTGTTTTCTGTACAGATTTTACTAACCAGCCCTTCACAAAAAGTTTTTATAATTGTGTGTACTAACAGTTTGTGCAGCTATTTCATTATTCTGGGCAGTTTGAAAATTTCACCTTGGTGAGTGCTTTACTTAGCCATACTTTTGTGTCTCTCGACCATTTTGGTTTCTGTCCATAATTCTTGCACCATCATTCATACCATTGGATTCATATATCATTTGATTCATCCTAGATCATTTGTGATTTACTCATTCATCCATTTTCACACACTTGGCCGTGAGCACTCACACTTACCTTAAGTAAATTTTTGGATTTGTTTAGGTAGTGATAGCTGTACTGTTTTGCATTAGCATTCTGTTTTCATTCATTTGACATTGCATATAGTTTACATATTAGGTTCATTTAGGTTTTGCTTTGATTTTTAGATTGCATTTCATTCATTACATTCATACATACATTTGCATTAAATCATTCATTCTTATCACTTTGCTCTCTCACTTCCTTGGATTGATTCTTGGTTATCCACTATATTACATTACTATTTGTTGTTGGAAACCATTATTTGCATAAAGCGCACTGCGACAAAAGTGCTTTTATCATTCTCCAGGGCTCTCCTGGGTTCTCATGGGTTCTCCAGGGTTCTCAAGAGCTATCCAGGATTCTCACGGGTTCTCAAGGATCCTCCCGAGTTCTCCAGGGTTCTGTAGGGTTTTCAGGTGATGAGTCAAATATTTGTCCTATTTTGTTTTATCTAATTATGTTTTGTTAATGTTTATAAGTTGTTAATAATGATAAGTTAACTGTTATTTGAGTTATTAGACCATTTGAGGCCTTAAAACTAAATTGTGCAAAAAAACAGTAAATTAGGCATTATTTTGTACTAACCCGAAACTGACATGGTTCACTGTTTGATTTATTGTAATTTCTACAGAGATCCAAATTCATTGATTCTAGTTGCAGATTAAAGTAGACATGTAGAGATTTAATCCAAAATTTGAAGCGTGCAAATTGAACAAGAATTGAAGATTCCACACGCATTTGAAGTCGGCCCTTGTGCAGCTGAAGCACAAGCTCACACGTCTCATGAGTATAGTGGACTTAAATTGGGCTCCTGGATTCGTTTGATCTCTAAATTAAGTGAAACTTGTTGGGTTGTTTAGCTAACTTAAAGGGCCTTAATTGGGCTCTAATTTCATCTAATTTGGATCTGAATTGAAATTTATATAAAGTTATTAAGTGAGGTTCACCAGGCCGGATTGGCCCAATAAACACCTCTCAGTGTTTTATTTATGGAGAGCGCGCCACAACGCCAATTTAAGTGGGAACGGTGGAGTTTTAAACTTAACTCACAGAGCTTCCTAGTGGATTTTGAATCGTCACATTTGGAGCCAAAACGAAGAAGTTGTGTGCGTTTTAAGTCAGCTGAAATGCATTCCACGTGTGCTTGCGCGCCAAAACGTTTCAAATTCTATGTAACTTTGATTGTGTACATTCGTTTCTATTGTAATTAAGTTGTACTATGGTATATATTGTAAAAACGCAGATCTAAAACATAAGTTGTGAAGTTTACATTCAGATCTAATGCAGAGCTATTCGAATTCTCTCTTCTCTTCAAGCATCCATGGCTTTTACTTTCTTCTCTCTTGCATGCCATTGTTTCTTCACTTGTGTATGTGTTTCCGCTTCTTTCTTCCATAGATACTCTTGTATTTGATCTGTTCTATGTTCTTTACATCTTCTTTTTAATGTTTTCTTAATTACTTTGAGATAGAATTAGGTTTTACACCGAATCAAAGTCCACAAGTGTGGTGTTGCGGGCTTAGCATTACTTAGTCTTGACTTCTTGATTTGCTTTAACTTGTGAAAACCTTCCCACCGATTGGAGGTGATTACTTGCAAACGTTTATAGTAATTCCTAATCTGTTTTAGTTCTTACAATATCAAGAAAATCAAGAGCTAAGAGTGGCTCTAGGCACGTTATCATGCTTGCTAGGATTGCGTTTGGTTGCTTTGATTTTACTTTCATGCGCCTAGTAGTTTAGTGAATTTACAAGCTTTTCTTTAATTGCTTTAAAACTTGGCTTGCTTGTGAAACTGTGTTGGGGACTAGGGAGGAGTCTTTCGGACCAAGAACTTAGTGTCAACTACTTGGATGTCTTCCAAGGGATAGGTTAAATGGGGCCTAGCCATGGGTTACACTAGTTTGAGGTTGTAGCACTCCCAAACCAACACGGCCTAGCTTGCTTGTCACGTTAGGATAGATTTAATGCTTTCTTTAAAAGCTTTTTTAGTGTAGATTTATGAGCTTTGCCACTGTTTTTAATTCTGCATTAGTTTAGGTTAGTCTTAGGTCCATTTTCATCCATTGCTCTACACTTTAATTCCACAAAACCCCCCTAAAAAATTAGAAAAATCAAAAACAAACTTTGGTGCATTCATTCATATATTCATGCCTTTCATTTTCCACTGTTTTTGGGTCTGAACCAGCTTAGTCATTTTCTAGGTTAGTTTTGAGCCAAAAACGCCCAAAACACCCTCCATTGAGCCATCTCCCACTTAAAAACTCCAAAATACAAAAATAACATCATTTCCCTCGGCCAACCAGGCATTTTGTACATGCCATTTCATTCTTGGTGCAGCAAAGTTGACTGGATCTAGTACTTGACCGAGAGCCACCCATTTTTGGCTAGTTTTGGCTAGATTTTGACTCGGTCAGAACTTGATCTTGCATTTTGGCTTAGCCATCTTCAACTTTGCCCGAACCAGATTTTTACCACTTCATTCTTTCATCCATTAGGCCATTCGTGCTCTGCCAGGGTTTAAAAAAAATAAAAAATAATTGCACTTGACCGAGTGGTGCACTTTTGGTGCACCAAACTTAGCCAAAATCATTGATACTCGGTCAATCCCCATTTTTGTTCATATTTTACTAACCACGTCTTTATAAAAAGTGTTTTTTTTTATTTTTTACTAACATTTGGTGCAGCTACTTCACAGTTTTGACCAACTTGAATTTTTGGCAAAGGTAAGTGCTCTTAACTTGAATTTTGAGTTGGTTAAGTTGTGAATTTTGTACTGATCTGTACTGTATCTTTTTAATTAGCATTCTGTTTTCCATTTCATTCATATCTTATAGAATTTAACCCCATTTAGGTTCATTTAGTTTTAACTTGATTTTTAGGTTGCATTTCATTCATTTCATGCATTTTTCATTCATTTGAATCACACATCTCTTATTACGTTCCTTTTTACTCTTTACTTCCACGGATTGATATCTTGGTTCCCACTTTTACTACATTGCTTATTTGTTGAGGGAATCATTGTTTGAAAAGTGTATTGCTACGTGCACTCTTTCAGTTGCCACTATTACTACATTACTTATTTGTTGAGGGAATCATTGTTTGCATAGAGCGCACCGCGACAAAAAGCATTACTTTCAAATTGGCGCCGTTGCCGGGGAAGTAAAAGTAGAAGTAGAAGTAAGAGATTTGTTTGGTTCATTCCATTGCATATAGTTTAGGTATCACATTTGCATTTGCATAGTTGCTCTTGTGTTGTTTTGCTGCAGCTTGCCACAGGATCTTTGACAGGAGCTTGCTTGAAAGGCTAAGGAAAAGGACACAGGAACTTCATAAACCTAGAAAATTCAAAAAGAAACATGGATTGTGAATATATATATAGTGATGTAAATAGAACTTGGAACAGTGTACAGTTTGATGACTTTGAGACCCATACAATGTTCGGCCAAGATGGCCAGTGTGCTAATTCTTTAACTAACCATGATGTATATAGTGCTTTTGAGTTGTTTTCTACAGGTACACAAAAAAAAGAACAAAAAAAATGAGAAAAGAGAAAAGCAAAACAAAGAGTTGGAGGAAGGAGAGTGGCGACTTGATGATTGTGATGATGAATATGATTGGAAACAGCTGCCTACTCAAGTAGAATATGATTGTACAGGTAAATTAAATGCTAAGGAATATGAGGAGAACCACAAGGTTCCATGATTCATCATTCTTGATTGAGTTATATATGACTTATTGGAGATCATTCTTTGCGGTTTTTGGAAGCCTTTGAGGTAATATCTATCTAACCTTATCCTTAATTCACATTGAGGACAATGTGTCCTTCAAGTGTGGGGTATTTAGGCTTTGCCTTTTTGATAATTATTGGATTGAATTGAGTTATGTTTTGACTTTTGTATAGTAAATTATTTGGTTTGATAATATCATTCCCGATTTGTTATGACATGTTTTCATTGTTTTCCTTTACTTGTAATGTTTGTGAGTAGACTTTTTGATTCATCATTCTTTGTATGAGTTTTCAAACTTGATAGAGGTGTTTATTAGATTTTGGTTTAGTGAGTTTTTCATGAAAATTTGGTTTTGGATCAATTTTTGGTAGAATGAACCCTAGTGAGATTTGAGCTTATTTCCTTCTTGTGTGATTCCCTCATGTTTGTAGATGTTCTAGAACTTGACTTAACTCTTTTTGATATTATTTGTTCACATGCGCCATTGAGATTATTTAGGCCTTCTTTGAGTTTTAGATACTTGACCATATTGACCTACCTTGCATTATTTCCCTTGTTTACCCCCTTTGAACCTTACTAACCTTTTCTTGATGATTTTGAGCTCATTACAAGCCTTGAAGCCGAAAGACCATGATGATACCTAACCTTTGAGATTGGATGAGCTTTGGAATTGTTTTGGGAATTGGTTTGAATATAAGTGTGGGGTTGTCACCTTTTGTTGCCTTATGGTACCATGCGCTTAATTGTGAATATGATGAAGGTTTGAAAAGAGATTTGATGCATTGTAAGTTGGTATGAAAGAGAGCTTGAATTGAAAAAGAAGCTTGAAATTGAGAAAAAGGAAAAGTTGAAAAAGAAATGAAAAGTTAAGAAAAAGAAAAAGGAAAGAAAGAAAAGAGAAAAATCAAAAGAAAAAGAGAAGTGCTTATGTTGGTAAATATGTGATTTGGGGTACACTTCATTCTTATTTCATCCATTCCCCATTGCTCATCTTCTCTCTTTGGTGGAGGAGTCATCAGTTCTTTGATAGGTGTGTGTGAGAATCACCCTGACATGCGGTTACCAGAATGGTGATAGGCGTGTAATCCTGAGGTGAAAAAGACTCNGATCTTTGGTTGTATGTGTTTCAAGTGATGGAAATTAGACGTTTGTCAAGCCTATGGTAACATTTATATTCATGATGTGCTTTGAGTGTAAACACTTAGCCTAAACACTTGAGAGATTGAGAGATACACTTACTTGTGAGAGATTTTACCTAACTTTGATCCATTAATTAAATTGATTAAAATTCTTCTTTACCTTTGTGTTGGAGCATGCTCTTGATTATTTTGATTATTCTATACTTCGATTGTTGAATTCATATTCTTTTGCTCATAACATTATTTGGTCTTGGAAACTTTGAAAATTGTTACATAATCTTATTCTATTTTTTTGCCCAGGAGTGCAAAACTCCAAGTGTGGGGTAATTTGATGAGTCAAATATTTATCCTATTTTATTTATCTAATTATATTTTGTTAATGTTTATAAGTTGTTAATAATGATAAATTAAGTGTTATTTGAGTTATTAGACCATTTGAGGCCTTAACACTAAATTATGCATAAAAACAGTAAATTAAGCATTATTTTGTACTAACCCAAAACTGACATGGTTCACTGTTTGATTTATTGTAATTTCTACAGAGATCAAAATTCATTGATTCTGGTTGCAGATTAAAGTAGACACGTTGAGCTTTAAGCCAAAATTTGAAGCGTGCAATTTGGACAAGAATTGAGGATTCCACACGCGTTTGAAGTTGGCCCTTGTGCAGCTGAAGCACAAGCTCACGCGTCTCATGAGTATCATGGACTTAAATTGGGCTCCTGGATTCGATTGATCTCTGAATTGAGTGAAACTTGTTGTGTTATTTAGATAACTTAAAGGGACTTAATTGGCCGCTGATTTCATTTAATTTGGACATGAATTGAAATTTTTATAAAGTTATGAAGTGGGTTTCACCAGGCCGGATTGGCCCAGTGAACGTGTCTCAGTGTTTTATTTATGGAAAGCGCGCCTCAACGCCAATTCAAGTGGGAACTGTGGCGTTTTAAACTTAACTCACAGAGCTTCCTAGTGGATTTTGAATCGTCGCATTTGGAGCCAAAACGAAGAAGTTGTGTGCGTTTTAAGTCAGCTGAAATGCATTCCACGTGTGCTTGCGCGCCAAAACGTTTCAAACTCTATGTAACTTTGATTGAGTAAATTCGTTTCTATTGTAATTAAGTTGTACTCTAGTATATATTGTAAAAACTGAGATCAGAAACAGAAGTTGTGAAGTTTACATTCAGATCAAATGCAGAGCTATTCGAATTCTCTCTTTTCTTCACGCATCCATGGCTTCCTTCATCTTCTTATCTTGCGCGCACCATTGTGTTCTCATGTGTGTATGTGATTCCGCTTCTTTCTTCCATAGATCCTCTTGTATTTAATCTGTTCTGTGTTCTTTGCATCTTCTCTTTAATGTTTTCTTTAAGTTCTTGAATGTTTTAGAGTAGATTTTACCGAACAAATTCTTTGGAAAAGCCACCAATGACTCACTACTCTTATATTTGAGCCTTGACTTGGTTTAGCTTGTGGAAACTNACATTGAGTTATGTGTGCATGTTCCATGGAATGAGTTTGTGCTTTCTTTACATGCTTTGAATTTTACATGCTTTGATTTTATGTGCTTTCAATGTTAGAATAGCTTACTGTTTTCCATAGTTAGAGTACTGTTTAGGTTGATTAGATTTAGATTTAAATGCCATGCTACAATTTACAATTCATGCATTAGCTTAGGGTAGTGTTTAGGCCATTTCCACACATTTCCAAGCACTTTGATTCACCAAAACCCCCCTGAAAAATTAGAAAAATCAAAAACAAACTTTGGTGCATTCATTCATATATTCATACCTTTCATTTGCCACTATTTTTGGGTCTGAACCAGCTTAGTCATTTTCTGGGTCTGTTTTGAGCCAAAAACACACCAAAACACCCTCCATTGAGCCATCTCCCACTTAGAAACCCCAAAATACCAAAATAAAATCATTTCTCTCGGCCAACCATACATTTTATACATGCCATTTCATTCTTGGTGCAGCAAAGTTGGCTGGATCTAGTTCTTGACCGAGAAGGCTTGATTTTTGGCTAGTCTTGGCTAGTTTTTGGCTTGGTCAAAACTTGATCTTGCATTTTGGCTTAGCCATCTTCAACTTTGCCCGAACCATATTTTTACCACTTCATTCTTTCATCATTTAGACCATTTGTGCTTGGCCAGAGTTTAAAAAAAATCAAAAATAATTGCACTTGACCGAGAGGTGTACTTTTGGTGCACCAAACTTAGCCAAAATCATTGATACTCAGTCAACCCCCATTTTTGTACATATTTTGCTAACCACGTCTTTGTAAAAAGTGTTTGTTTTTGTGTTTACTAACATTTGGTGCAGCTACTTCACAGTTTTGACCAACTTGAATTTTTGGCAAAGGTAAGTGCTCTTAACTTGAATTTTGAGTTGGTTAAATTGTGAAATCTATACTGATCTGCATTGCATCTTTTTAATTAGCATTCTGTTTTCCATTTCATTCATATCCTATAGAATTTAACCCCATTTAGGTTCATTTAGTTTTAACTTGATTTTTAGGTTGAATTTCATTCATTTCATGCATTTTTCATTCATTTGAATCACTTATCTCTTATTCCTCTTTACTCTTTACTTCCACGGATTGATATCTTGGTTCCTGATGAGTCAAATATTTATCATATTTTATTTATCTAATTATGTTTTGTTAATGTTTATAAGTTGTTAATAATGATCAATTAAGTGTTATTTGAGTTATTACACCATTTGAGGCTTTAACACTAAATTGTGCATAAAAACAGTAAATTAAGCATTATTTTGTACTAACCCGAAACTGACATGGTTCACTGTTTGATTTATTGTAATTTCTACAGAGATCCAAATTCATTGATTCCAGTTGCAAATTAAAGTAGACATATAGAGCTTTAAGCCAAAATTTGAAGCGTGCAAATTGTACAAGAATTAAAGATTCCACAGGCATTTGAAGTTGGCCCTTGTGCAGCTGAAGCACAAGCTCACACGTCTCATGAGTATAGTGGACTTAAATTGGGCTCCTGGATTCGTTTGATCTCTAAATTAAGTGAAACTTGTTGGGTTGTTTAGCTAACTTAAAGGGCCTTAAATGGGCGCTGATTTCATCTAATTTGGAACTGAATTGAAATTTATATAAAGTTATTAAGTGAGGTTCACCAGGACGGATTGGCCCAATGAACACCTCTCAGTGTTTTATTTATGGAGAGCGCGCCACAACGCCAAATGAAGTGGGAATGGTGGCGTTTTAAACTTAACTCATAGAGCTTTCTTGTGGCTTTTGAATCATCGCATTTGAAGCCAAAACGAAGAATATATGCGCGTTTTAAGTCAGCTGAAATGCATTCCACGTGTGCTTGCGCGCCAAAACGTTTCAAATTCTATGTAACTTTGATTGTGTACATTCGTTTCTATTGTAATTAAGTTGTACTAGGTTCTCTAGGGTTCTCCTGTGTTCTCCAGGGTTCTCTCGGGTTCTCCAGGATTCTCTCGGGTTCTCCAGGTTTCTCCAGGGTTCTCAAGGGATTTGCTGGGTTCTGCTAGGTTCTCCAAGGTGCTCCGGGGTTCTCCAAGGTTCTCCAGGGTTCTGCTGGGTTCTCTCGGGTTCTCAAGTGTTCTACTAGGTTCTGCTAGGTTTTTCTGGGTTCTCTTGGGTTCTCAAGGGTTATCTAGGGTTCTCTAGGGTTCTCCAAGGTTCTCCCATGTTCTCCAAGGTTCTCTAGGGTTTTAGGGTTCTCAAGGATTCTCTAGGGTTGTCCCAGGTTCTCCAGGGTTCTCTAGGGTTTTGTTGGGTTCTGTTGGGTTCTCGAGGGTTCTCCTGGGTTCTCGAGGGTTCTCTAGGGTTCTACAGGGTTCTCCAGGGTTCTCCAGGGTTCTCTAGGGTTCTGTTGGGTTCTCTAGGGTTCTCCCGGGTTCTCCAGGGTTCTCTAGGGTTCTGTTGGGTTCTCTAGGGTTCTCCCGGGTTCTCTAAGGATCTCCAGCGTACTCTAGGGTTCTCCAAGGTTCTCCCGGATTCTCCAGGGTTCTCCAACTTTCTCTAGGGTTTTGCTGGGTTGTCCAGGGTTCTCCAATGTTCTCCAGGATTCTCTAGGGTTCTCCTGGGTTCTCCAGGGTTCTCTAGGGTTGTCCAGGGTTCTCCACGATTCTCTAGGGTTCTATTAGGTTCTCTAGGGTTTTCGAGGGTTCTCCCGGGTTCTCCAGGGTTCTCCCGGGTTCTCCAGGGTTCTCTAGTGTTCTCCAGCGTTCTCTAGGGTTCTCCAGGGTTCTGCTGGGTTCTCCATTGTTCTCTAGGGTTCTCCCGGGTTCTCTCGGGTTCTCTAAGGTTCTCCAGGGATCTCTAGTGTTCTCCAGGGTTCTTCTGGGTTCTCTCGGGTTCTCCCAGGTTCTCCATGGTTCTATTGGGTTCTACTAGGTTTTTTTGGATTCTCTAGGGTTCTCTAGGGATCTGTTGGGTTCTGTTGGGTTCTCTAGGATTCTCTAAGGCTCTCCCGGGTTCTCCAAGGTTCTCTAGGGTTCTACAGGGCTCTCCCGAGTGTTCCAGGGTTCTCCAGGGTTCTCCAGGGTTCTCTAGGGTTCTACAGGGCTCTCTCGGGTGTTCCAGGGTTTTCTAGGGTTCTCTTGGGTTCTCCAGAATTCTCCAGGATTCTCTAGTGTTTTTGAGGGTTCTCCAGGGTTCTCAAGGGTCCTCTAGGGTTCTCTTAGGTTCTCCCAGGTACTCCCGGGCTCTCTAGGGTTCTGTTGGATTCTGTTGGGTTCTCTAGGGTTCTCCCGGGTTCTCCAGGGTTTGCCAAAGTTCTCCAGGGATCTCTAGGGATCTTTAGGGTTCTCTAGGATTGTCTCGGTTCTCGAAGGTTCTGCTGGGTTCTCAAGGATTCTTAAGGGTTCTCTTGGGTGCTTAAGGGTCCTCTAGGGTTCTCTTAGGTTCTCCAAGGTTCTCCCAGGTACTCCCAGGCTCTCCAGGGTTCTCCAGGGTTCTGCTGGTTTCTCTATGGTTCTCCCGGGTTCTCTAGGGTTTTCCAGGGCTCTCTATGGATCTCTAGGGTTCTCCAGGGTTCTCTAGGGTTCTCTAGGGTTCTCCCGGGTTCTGCTGGGTTCTCAAGGATTCTCAAGGGTTCTCTCGGGTTCTTAAGGGTTCTCTAGGGTTCTCCTGGGTTCTCTAGGGTTCTCCTGGGTTCTTTTGGGTTCTCGAACGTTCTCTAGGGTTCTCCAGTGTTCCCCCGGGTTCTCTCGGGTTCTCCCTTGTTCTCCAAGGTTCTCTAGGGTTCTCTAGGGTTCTCCCATGTTCTTTAGCGTTCTTCAGGATTCTCTAGGGTTCTGCTGGGTTCTTTAGGGTTCTCCAGGGTTCTTCCGGGTTCTTTAGCATTCTTCACGATTCTCCAGGGTTCTGCTGGGTTCTCTATGGTTCTCCTGGGTTCTCTAGTGTTTTCCACAGTTCCCCCGGGTTCTCCAGGGTTCTCTAGGGTTCTCCTAGCTTCTGTTGGGTTCTCCAGGGTTCTCTTGGGTTCTCTTGGGTTCTCTAGAGTTCTAGCAGGTTCTCTAGGGTTCTGCTGGGTTCTCCACTATTTTCCAGGGTTCTCCCGGGTTCTCTAGGATTCTCTACGATTCTCCTAGGTTATGCTGGGTTCTGCTGGGTTTTCCATGGTTCTCCAGGATTCTCAAGGGTTCTACTGGGTTCTGCTGGGTTCTCCAGGGTTCTGTTGGGTTCTCCCGGGTTCTCCAGGGATCTCCAAGGTTCTCCCGGGTTCTCTAGGGATGTCTAGGGTTCTCCAAGGTTCTCCAGGGTTCTGCTGGGTTCTCCCGGGTTCTCTAGGGTTCTCTAGGGTTCTCTAGTATTGTCTAGGGTTGTGTAGTTTTTTCTAGGGTTCTTCTCGGGTTCTCCCGTGTTCTCCAGGGTTGTACTGGGTTCTGCTAGGTTTTGTTGGGTTCTGCTGGGTTCTGCAGGGTTCTCCATGGTTCTCTTGGGTTCCCCAGGATTCTCCAGGATTCTCTAGGGTTCTCCTAGGTTCTCTTGGGTTCTCTAGGGTTCTCCAGGGCTCTCCCAGGTTCTCTAGGGTTCTCCAGAATTCTCCAATGTTTTCCAGGGTTATCCAAGGTTCTCCAGGATTCTCAAGGTTCTCTAGGGTTCTCTTAGGTTCTCCAAGGTTCTCCCGGGTACTCCCGGGCTCTCTAGGGTTCTCAAGCGTTCTGCTGGATTCTATAGGGTTCTCCTGGCTTCTCTAGGGTTATCCAGGGTTCTCTAGGGTTCTCCAGGGTTCTCCAAGGATCTCTAGGGTTCTCTCGGGTTCTCCAAGGTTCTGCTGGGTTCTCAAGGATTCTCAAGGGTTATCTCGGGTTCTTAAGGATTCTCTAGGATTCTCTTGGGTTCTCCCGGGTTCTCCTGGGTTCTTGTACGTTCTCTAGGATTCTTCAGGGTTCTCTAAGGTTCTCTAGTGTTCTCCCGGGTTCTCTCGGGTTCGCCCGGGTTCTCCAGGATTCTCTAGGGTTCTCCCGTGTTCTTCAGCGTTCTTCAGGATTCTCCAGGGTTCTTCAGGGTTCTCCCAGGTTCTCCAAGGTTTTCTAGGGTTCTCTCGGGTTCTCCATGGTTCTCTAGGGTTCTCCTAGATTCTGCAAGGTTCTACTGGGTTTTCCAGGGTTTTCCAGGGTTCTCTAGAGTTCTCCTAGGATCTCTAGGGTTCTCCAGGGTTCTCCGGGGTTCTCCAGGATTCTATTGGGTTCTCCAGGGTTCTCCCGGGTTCTCCACTATTTTCCAGGGTTCTCCTGGGTTCTCCAGGGTTCTCTAGAGTTGTCCTAGGTTCTACTGGGTTCTGCTAGATTCTCCAGGGTTGTGCTAGGTTCTGCTGGGTTCTCCAAGGTTCTGTTGGGTTCTCCCGGGTTCTCCAGGGTTCTCTAGGTTTCTTTCAGGTTCTCCAGGGTTGTCCAGGGTTCTCCAAGGTTCTGTTGGGTTCTCTAAGGTTCTCCAGGGTTCTCTAGGGTTCTTCATGGTTCTGCTGGGTTCTACAGGGTTCTCCAGGGTTCTGTTGGGTTCTCCAGTATTCTCTAGGGTTGTACTGGGTTGTACTAGGTTCTCTAGGGTTCTCCTGGGTTCTCTAGGGTTCTCCAGGATTCTCTAGGGTTCTCCTGGGTTCTCCTGGGTTCTCCAGGGTTCTCTATGGCTCTCCTGTGTTCTCAAGGGTTCTCCAAGATTCTCCAGTGTTCTCCAAGGTTCTCTAGGGTTCTCTGATAAAACACTTTTGTCGCGGTGCGCTTTATACAAATAATGGTTTCCAACAACAAATAGTAATGTAGTATAGTGGAT
>BDMB01000196.1:47243-100090 GCA_016859785.1 Macrotyloma uniflorum
TCTTCTTCTCTTCACATCTTATTCTCCTTTCTTTTTCTTCCACTAACTTCTTCTTCTCCTTTCTTCTTCTTCTACTAACTTCTTCTTTTCTTTTCTTCTTTTAACTTCCTCTCTTTTCTTCCTTTTCTCCTTTCTTCTTCTTCTCCTTTCTTCTTTTTCTCCTAACTTCTTCTTCTCCTTTCTTTTTCATCTCCTAACTTCTTCCTCTCCTTTCTTCTTCTTCTTCTTAACTTCTATTAATTTCTTCTTCTTCTCCATTCCTTTTCTTCTCCGTTATTCTTCGTCTCCTAACTTCTTCTTCTCCATTCTTATTCTTCTTCTTCTTCTCCTTTCTTCTTTTCTCCTTTCTTCTTTTCCATTATTCTTCTTATCCTTTCTTCTTCTTCTTCATTCTTCTTCTTCTCCTAACTTCTGCTTCTCCTTTCTTCTTATTCCCCTTCTTTCTTCTTCTAATTACTTCTTCTTCTCCTAAATTTTTCTTTTTGTTTAATCTTCTTCTCCTTTCTGCTTCTTCTTCTAACTTCTTCTTCTCCTTTCTTCCTCTTCAACTAACTTCTTGTTCTACTTTCTTCTTTTCTCTTTTCTTCTTCTTCTCTTAATTTCTTGGTCTCCTTTCTTCTTCTCCTAACTTCTTCTTCTCCTTTCTTCTTCTTCTACTTTCCCCTTCTTCTCCTTTTTTCCTCTTCTCCTAACTTCTTCTTTTCCATTCTTCTTCTTCTCCTAACTTCTTCGTTTCCTTTCTTCTTCTTCTCCTTTCTGCTTCTACTCCTAACTTCTTCTTCTCCTTTCTTCTTCTTCTCCTTCCTTCTTCTTCTTCTTCATTCTTCTTCTGCTCCTTTATTCTTCTTCTCCTAACTTCTTCTCTTTTTTTGTTCTCCATTCTTTTTCTTCTCCTTTCTTTTTCTTGTCCTAACTTCTTCTTCCCCATTGTTTTTCTTCTCCTTTCTATTGGTTGTCCTAACTTCTTCTTCTCCTTTATTCTTCTCCTTTCATCTTCTTCTCCTAACTTCTTCTTCTCCTTTCTTCTTCTACTACTTTCCTCTTCTTCTTCTCCTTTTTTCTTCTCCTAACTTCTTCTTTTCCATTCTTCTTCTTCTCCTAACTTCTTCGTTTCCTTTCTTCTTTTTCTCCTTTCTGCTTCTACTCCTAACTTCTTCTTCTCCTAATTTCTCCTTCTCCTTTTTTCATTTTCTCCATTCTACTTCTTCTTCTTCTCTTTTCTTCTTTTTCTCCATTCTTCTGCTTCTCCTTTCTTCTTCATCTTCATTCTTCTTCTATTTTTGCTTTCATCTTCTTCTCCTAACTTTTTTTTCTCCTTTCTTCTTCTTCTCCTGTCTTGTTCTTCTCCATTCCTCTTCTTCTCCTAACTACATTTGTCCTTTTTTCTTCTTCTCCTTTTTCCTTCTTCTCCTCACTTCTTCTCCTAACTTCTTCACCTTTCTTCTTCTTCTCCATTCTTCTTCTTTTTCTCCTAACTATTTCTTCTCCTTTCTTCTTCTTATTTTCCTTTCCTCTTCTTCTCCTAACATGTTCTTCTCCTTTCTTCTTCTTCGCCTTTCTTCTTCTACTCCTTTCTTCTTCTTCGCCTAACTTCTTCTACTTTCTCCCTCTTTTGCTAACTTTTTCTTCTCCTATCTTGTTCTCCTTTCTTTTTGTTCTCATATTTTCTTCTCCTATCTTTTTCACCTTTCTTCTTCTTCTCATAAGTTTTGCTTCTCCTTTCTTCTTCTTCTTTTCCTTTATTATTCTTCTCCTAACTTGTTCTTCTCCTTTCTTCTTCTTCTCATAAGTTCTGCTTCTCCTTTCTTCTTCTTCTTTTCCTTTCCTCTTCTTCTCATAACCTGTTCTTCTCCTTTCTTCTTCTTCTCCTAACTTCTTCTACTCCTTTCTTCTTCTTCTCCTAACCTCTTCTTCTCCTTTCTTCTTCTTCTCCTAACTTCTTTTTCTCCTTTTTTCTTCTTCTTCTTCTTCTCTTAACTTCTTTATCTCCTAAGTTGTTCTTCTCCTTCCTTCTTTTTCTCCTTTCTTCTTATTCTCCTAACTTTTGCTTCTCCTTTCTATTTCTTCTCTATTATTCTTCTTATCCTTTCTTCTTCTTCTCCTACCTTGTTCTTCTCGTTCAATCTTCTTCTCCCAACTTCTTCTTCTCCTAAATTCTTCTACTCCTTTCTTCTTCTTCTCCGTTTTGCTTCTTCTCCTAACTTCTTCTACTACTTTCTTCTTCTTCTCCTTTCTTTTTCTTCCCCTAACTTTCTCTCCTTTCTTCTTCTTTAACTAACTTCTTTTCCTTTCGACTTCTTCTCTTAATTTCTTCTTCTCCTTTCTTCTTCTTCTCTTTTCTTCTACTTCTCCTAACTTCATCTTCTCTTTTCTTCTACTTCTCCTAACTTCATTTTCTCCTTTCTTCTACTCCTCCATTCTTCTTCTTCTCCTAACTTCCTCCTCTCCTTTCATCTTCTTTTCCTAACTACTTCTTCTCCTTTCTTCTTCTTCTCCTAACTTCTTCTTCTCCTAACTTCCTTCTCTGCTTTCTTCTTCTTCTAACCTCTTCTTCTCCTTTCTTCTTCTTCTCCTAACTTCCTCCTATCCTTTCTTCTTCTTCTCCTTTCATGTTCTTCTCCTAACTACTTCTTTTGCTTTCTTCTTCTTCTCCTAACTTCTTCTTCTCCTAACTTCCTCCTCTCCTTTCTTCTTCTTCTCCTTTCATTTTCTTCTCTAACTTCTTCTTCTCCTTTCTTCTTCTTCTTCTGCTCCTATCTTCTTCTTCTACTTTCTTTGTCTCCTTTCATCTTCTAATCCTTACTTCTTCTTTTCGTAACTTCTTATCATTTGTTCTTCTTGTCCATTCTTCTTCATCTTCTCTTTTCTTCTTCTTCTCTTCACTTCTTATTCTCCTTTCTTTTTCTTTCACTAACTTCTTCTTCTCCTTTCTTCTTCTTCTTCTGCTCCTATCTTCTTCTTCTACTTTCTTTGTCTCCTTTCATCTTCTAATCCTTACTTCTTCTTTTCGTAACTTCTTATCATTTGTTCTTCTTGTCCATTCTTCTTCATCTTCTCTTTTCTTCTTCTTCTCTTCACTTCTTATTCTCCTTTCTTTTTCTTTCACTAACTTCTTCTTCTCCTTTCTTCTTCTTCTTCTGCTCCTATCTTCTTCTTCTACTTTCTTTGTCTCCTTTCATCTTCTAATCCTTACTTCTTCTTTTCGTAACTTCTTATCATTTGTTCTTCTTGTCCATTCTTCTTCATCTTCTCTTTTCTTCTTCTTCTCTTCACTTCTTATTCTCCTTTCTTTTTCTTTCACTAACTTCTTCTTCTCCTTTCTTCTTCTTCTACTAACTTCTTCTTTTCTTTTCTTCTCTTAACTTCCTCTCTTTTCTTCCTTTTCTCCTTTCTTCTTCTTCTCCTTTCTTCTTTTTCTCCTAACTTCTTCTTCTCCATTCCTTTTCTTCTCCGTTATTCTTCGTCTCCTAACTTCTTCTTCTCCATTCTTCTTCTTCTCCTTTTTTCTTCTTCTAGATACTTCTTCTTCTCCTTTTTTCTGATTCTCCTAAATTTTTCTTTTCATTTCATCTTATTCTCCTTTCTGCTTCTTCTCCTTTCTGCTTCTTCTTCTAACTTCTTCTCCTTTCTCCTTCTTCCTTTCTTATTCTACTTTCTTCTTATCTCCTTTCTTCTTCTTCGCCTTTCTTCTTCTTCTCTTAATTTCTTGGTCTCCTTTCTTCTTCTCCTAACTTCTTCTTCTTCTTTCTTCTTCTTTTCCTTTCATCTTCTAATCCTTTCTTCTTCTTCTCCTAATTTCTTCTCCTTTCTTCTTCTTCTCCATTCTTCTTCCTCTTCTCCTTCCTTCTTCTTCTCCTAACTTGTTCTTCTTCTTTCTTCTTCTTCTCTATTCTTCTTATTCTCTTTTCTTCTTCTTCACCTTACTTCTTCTTCTACTAATTTCTTCTTCTCCTTTTTTCTTCTTCTCCATCCTTCTTCTTCTCCATTCTTCTTCTACTCCTTTCTTTTTCTCCTTTCTTCTTCTTCTCCTTTCTTCTTCTTCTTCTTTTCCTTTCTTCATTTTCTACATTCTTCTTCTTCTCCATTCTTCTTCTTCTCCTTTCTTGTTCTTCTTCATTCTTCTTTTTATTCTTCTACTTTCATCTTTTTCTCTTATATTCTTCTTCTCCTTTCCTCTACTTCTCCTAACTTTTTTTTCTGCTTTCTTCTCCTTTCTTCTTCTTCTCCTGTCTTCTTCTTCTCCTTTCTTCTTCTTCTCCATTCCTCTTCTTCTCCTAACTACATTTGTCCTTTTTTCTTCATCTCATAACTTCTTCCTCTCCTCACTTCTTCTCTTAACCTCATCTTCTCCCTTTCTTCTTCTTCTTCGAACTTCATTTTCTCCTTTCTTCTTCTTTTACTTACTTCTTCTTCTCCTTTCTTGTTCTTCTCCTAACTTTTCTCTTTTCTTCTTCTCCTCCTAAATTTTCTGCTTTCTTCTTCTTCTCCTTTCTTCTTCTTCCCCTTTCTTCTTCTTCTCCTTTCTTCTTCTTCTCCTAACTTCTTCTTCTTCAAATTTCTTCTTCTCCTTTCTTCTTCTTCACCTAACTTCTTTTCCTTTCTTCTTCTTCTCCTAATTTCTTCTTCTCCTTTATTCTTCTTCTCCATTCTTCTTCTTCTCCTTTCTTCTTCTTCTCCTAACTACTTCTTCTCATAACTTCTTCTCCTTTTTCTTCTTCTTCTACATTCTTCTTCATCTTCTCCTTTCTTCTTCTTGTCCATCTTCTTCTTCTTCTCCTAACTTCCTCTTCTCGTTACTTCTTCTCTATTCTTCTTCTTCTTCTCCTAAATTCCTCTTCTCGTTACTTCTCTATTATTCTTCTTCTTCTCCTAACTTCCTCTTCTCGTTTCTTCTTCTCTATTCTTCTTCTTCTCCTTTCTTCTTCTTATTCTTTCTACTTCTTCTTCTAACTTCTTCACCTTTCTTCTTCTTCTCCATTCTTCTTCTTTTTCTCCTAACTATTTCTTCTCCTTTCTTCTTCTTCTTTTCCTTTCCTCTTCTTCTCCTAACCGGTTCTTGCCCTTTCTTCTTCTTCTCCTAACTTCTTCTTCTCCTTTCTTCTTCTTCTCCTAACCTCTTCTTCTCCTTTCCTCTTCTTCTTCTAACTTCTTCTTCTCCTTTCTTCTTCTTCTTCTTCTCCTAACATCTTTTTCTCCTTTCTTCTTCATCTCCTAAGTTCTTCTTCTCCTTTCTTCTTATTCTCCTAACTTCTGCTTCTCCTTTCTATTTCTTCTCTATTGTTCTTCTTATCCTTTCTTCTTCTTCTCCTACCTTCTTCTTCTCGTTTCATCTTCTTCTCCCAACTTCTTCTTCTCCTAAATTCTTCTACTCCTTTCTTCTTCTTCTCCTTTTTCCTTCTTCTCCTAACATCTTTTGCTCCTTTTTTCTTCTTCTCCTAACTTCTTCTTCTCCTTTCTTTTTCTTCCCCTAACTTTCTCTCCTTTCTTCTTCTTCAACAAACTTCTTCTCCTTTCGACTTCTTCTCTTAACCTGTTCTTCTCCTTTCTTCTTCTCCTAACTTCTTCTTCTCCTTTCTTCGACTTGTCCTAACTTCTTCTTCTCTTTTCTTCTACTTCTCCTAACTTCATCTTCTCCTCCATTCTTCTTCTTCTCCTTTCTTCTTCTTCTCCTAACTTCCTCGTCTCCTTTCTTCTTCTTCTCCTTACATCTTCTTCTCCTAACTTCTTCTTCTCCTTTCTTCTTCTTCTCCTAACTTCTTGGGTGATTTGTATCGAGTGTGATTTTATCGAAGGTTATTTTATCGTGTCTGTTTTTATCGTGGGTTATTTTAATGTGGGGGATTTTAGTTTGGATGATTTTATCGTGGGTGATATTATCGTGGGTGATTTTATCATGAATTATTTTTTCGACGTTGATTTTCTCTAGGGTGATTTTATCATCGGTGATTATATCGGGGGTGATTTTATCGTGGATGATAGAATCTTGGGTGATTTTATCGAGGGTGTTTTCTTACATGGGTGATTTTATCATGGGTGATTTTATCCTGGTTGATTTTATCGTTGGTGATATTATCTTGGATGATTTTATCGTGGTTGATTTAATGACGGTTGATTTTATCGTGGGTAATTTTATGAAGGGTGATTTTACTATGGGTGATTTTAGTGTGAGTGATTTTATCATGGTTGATTTTATCGAGGGTGATTTTATCATGGATGATTTTATCATGGATGATTTTATTATGGATGATTTTATCATTGGTGATTTTATCGAGGGTGATTTTATCGTGAGTGATTTTATCTTGGATGATTTTATTGGGGGTGATTTTGTCATGGGTGATTTTATTGTAGGTCACTTTATCATCGGTGATAGTATCTTGGGTGATTTTATCGTGGGTGATATTATCGTGTGTGATTTTATCGAGGGAAATTTTATCATGAGTGATTTTATCGATAATGATATTATCTTGGATGATTTTATCATTGGTGATTTTATCAACGGCGATATTATCATGGGTGTTTTTACTGTGAGTAATTTTAGTGTGGGTTATTTTATCATGTTGATTTTATCGAGGGTGATTTAATCAAACGTTATTTTATTGAGGGTGATTTTATAAACGGTGATTTTATAGTGGGTGATTTTATCATGGGTGATTCTATCGCGGGTGATTTTATCGTGGGTGGTTTTATGGTGGGTGATTTTATCGTGGGTGATATTATCTAGGTTGATTTTCTCGTGGGTGATTTTAGGAAGGCTGATTTTGTCATGGGAGATTTTATCATGGGTGATTTTATCGTGAGTGATTTTATAATAGGTGATTTTATCGTTGGTCATATTATCTTGCGTTATTTTATCGTGGATGATTTTATTAAGGGTAATTTTACTGTGCGTGATTTTATTGTGGGTTATTTTCTCGAGGGTGATTTTATCATGGGTGATTTTATCGTGGGGATTTTATAGTGGGTGATTTTATCTTTGGTGATTTAATTGTGGGTGATTTTATCAGGGGAGATTTTATCGAGGATGATTTTATAGTGGGTGATTTTATCTTGGCGGATTTTATCGAGTGTGATTTTATTGAAGTGTGATTTTATAGTGGGTGATTTTATCGTGGGTGACTTTAGTGTGGGGGAATTTATTTTAGATGATTTTATCATGGGTGATTTTATTGTGGGTGATTATATCAAGGGTGATTTTATCATGAGGGATTTTTTCAAGGGTGAATTTCTCTAGGGTAATTTTCTCTAGGGTGATTTTATCATGGGTGATTTTATCGTGGATGATTTTATGGTGGGTGATTTTAGCGAGGGTGATTTTATCGTGGGTAATTTTATCATGCATGATTTTATCAAGGGTGATTTTGTAAACGATGATTTTATCGTGGGTAATTTTATCATGCGTGATTCTATCGAGGGTGATTTTATCATGGGTGATTTTATGGTGGGTGATTTTATGGTGGGTGATTTTATGGTGGGTGATTTTATCGTGGGTGATTTTATTTTGGGGAATTTTAGTTTGAATGATTTTATCATGGGTGAATATATCAAGTGTTATTTTATCATGGGTGATTTTATTGTGGGTGATTTTATCGTGGGTGATTTTAGTGGGGAGATTTTATCAAGGGTGATTTTATCGAGGGTGATTTTATCATGGGTGATTTTATCGAAGGTGATCTTATCGTGAGTGATTTTATCGTGGATGATTTTATTGGGGGTGATATTTCATGGGTGATATTATCGGGGGTGATTTTATCATGGGTCATTTTATCGTGGGGGATAGTATCTTGGGTGATTTTATCGAGGGTGATTTCATCATGAGTGATTTTATCGTGGGTGATTTTATCAAGGATGATTTTATCATTGGTGATTTTACTGTGGGTGATTTTAGTGTGGATTATTTTATCATGGGTGATTTTATCGAAGGTGATTTTGTCATGGTGGATTTTATCGAGGGTGATTTTATCATTGGTGATTTTATCATGGGTTATTTTATCGTGAGAGATTTTATCGTGGGTGATTTTATGATGGCAAATTTTAGTGTGGGTGATTTTATGATGGCTGATTTTATCATTCGTGATTTTATCGAGGGTGATTTTATCAAAGGTGATTTTATCGAGGGTGATTTTATAGTGGGTGATTTTATCTTGGTTGATTTTATCCAGGTGATTTTTTCATCGGTGATTTAATCGAGTGTGATTTTATCGAAGGTGATTTTATCATGCGTGATTTTATCGTGGGTGTTTTAATGTGGGGGATTTTAGTTTGGATGATTTTATCATGGGTGATTATATCAAGGGAAATTTTATCATTAGTGATTTTTACGAGGGTGATTTTCTCTAGGGTGATTTTCTCTAGGATGATTTTATCATGGGTGATTTTATCGTGGGTGATTTTAGCTGGTGTGATTTTATTGCTGGTGATTTTATCGTGCGTAATTTTATCAAGGGTGATTTTATAAACGGTGATTTTATCGTGGGTGATTTTATTATGGGTGATTCTATCGAGGGTGATTTTATCATGGGGATTTTATAGTGGGTGATTTTATCTTGGTGATTTTATTGAGGGTAATTTTTTCGTCGGTGATTTTAGTGTGGGTGATTTTAGTCTTGGTGATTTTAGTTTGGAGGATTTTATCGTGACTGATTTTATCGTGGCTGATTATATTGAGGGTGGTTTATCATGGGTGATTTTATCGTGTGTGATTTTATTGTGGGTGATTTTATGGTGCGTGATTTTATCAAGGGTGATTTTATCGTGGGTGATTTTATCATGGGTGATTGTATCGAGGGTCATTTTATTGTGGTTGATTTTATAGTGGGTGATTTTATCATGTGTGATATTATCTTGATTGATTTTATCGTGGGTGATTCTATAAAGGGTGATTTTATCATGTGTGATTTTATCATGGGTAATTTTATCGTGGGTGATTTTATCAAGGGTGATATTATCGTGGGTGATTTTATTGTTGGTGATATTATCTTGGGTGATTTTATCATGGGTGATTTTATGAAGGGTGATTTTATAATCGACGATTTTACTATGGGTGATTTTAGTGTGGGTGATTTTATCTTGGGTGATTTTATCGTGGGTGATTTTATCGTGGGGGATTTTATCATGGGGGATTTTATCATGGGTGATTTTAACATGGGTGATTTTATCATGGGTGATTTTATCGAGGGTGATCTTATCATGAGTGATTTTATCGTGGGTGATTTTATTGGGGGTGTTTTTTTCATGCGTGATTTTATCAAGGGTGATTTTATCATGGGTGATTTTATCGAGGGTGATAATATCGTAAGTGATTTTATCGTGGGGGATTTTATTGGGGGTGATTTTGTCAAGGGTGATTTTATCAAGGGTGATTTTATCGTGGGTCATTTTATCAAAGGTGATTTCATAATGGGTGATTTTACTGTGGGTTATTTTATTGTGGGTGATTTTATCGATGGTGATTTTATAATGGCTGATTTTATCGTGGGTGATTTTATTGTTGGTTATTTAGGATGGATGATTTTATCATGGGTGATTTTATCAAGGGTGAGTTTATCAAAAGTGATTTTATCGAGGGTAATTTTATAGTGAGTGATTTTATCTTAGTTGATTTTATCTAGGTGAATTTTTCGTCAGTGATTTAATTGAGTGTGATTTTATCGAAGGTGATTTTATCGTGGGTGTTTTAGTGTGGGGGATTTTAGTTTGGATGATTTTATCACTGGTGATTATATCAAGCATGATTTTATCATCACTGATTTTTTCGAGGGTGATTTTCTCTAGGGTGATTTTCTCTAGGATGATTTTATCATGGGTGATTTTATCGTGGGTGATTTTATCATGTGTGATTCAATCGAAGGTGATTTTATCATGGGGATTTTGTAGTGGGTGATTTTATTGAGGGTAATTTTTACTTCGGTGATTTTAGTGTGGGTGATTTTAGTTTGGATAATTTTATCGTCGGTAATTATATTAAGGGTGATTTTATCATAGTGATTTTATCGTCGGTGATATTATCTTGGTTGATTTTATCGTGGGTGATTTTATGAAGGGTGATTTTATCATGGGTAATTTTATCATAGGTGATTTTATCGTGGGTGATTATATCATGGGTGATTTTACCTTGGGTGATTTTATCGAGGGTTATTTTAGTGTGGGTTATTTTATAGTGGTTGATGTTATCGCGGTTGATTTTATCATGGGTGATTTTATCATTGGTGATTTTCTCATGGGTGATTATATCGTACGAGATTTAGTGTGGGTTATTTTATAATGGGTGATTTTATCGTGTGTAAGTTTATCGACGGTGATTTTATCATAGATGATTTTATTATGGGTGATTCTATTGAGGGTGATTTTATCGTGGGTGATTTTATTATTGGTGATTTTATCGTGCGTAATTTTATTATTGGTAATTTTATCGAGGGTGATTTTATCGTGGGTAATTTTATAGTGGGTGATTTATCGTAGGGGATTTTATCGAGGTTGATTTTACCATGGGTGATTTTATCCATGGTGATTTTACAGTGGGAGATTTTCTCATGGGTTATTTTACCGTGGGTGATTTTAGTGTGGGTTATTTTATAATGGGTGATGTTATCGTGGTTGATTTTATCATGGGTGATATTATCATGGTTGATTATATCGTAGGTTATTTCAGTATGGGTTATTTTATTGTGTGTGATTTTAGCGCGATTGATTTTATCGTGAGTAATTTTATCAACGGTGATTTTATCATGGGTGATTTTATCACGGGTGATTCTATCGAGGGTGATTTTATCGAGGATGATTTTATCATAGGTGAATTTATCGTGGATGATTATAAAATCACCCACGATAAAATACTGCTCGATAAAATCATCCACGATAAATTCACCTATGATAAAATCATCCTCGATAAAATCATCCACGATGAAATCACTCTCGATAGAATCACCCATGATAAAATCACCGTTGATAAAATCACCCACGATAAAATCACACACGATAAAATCACCCATGATAAAATCACCCACGATAAAATCACCCATGGTAAAATAAACCTCGATAAAATCACCCACGACAAAATATTGTTCGATAAAATCATTCACGATAAATTCTCCTATGATAAAATCATCCTCGATAAAATCATCCACGATGAAATCACCCTTAATAGAATCACCCATGATAAAATCAAACTTGATAAAATCACCGTTGATAAAATCATCCATGATAAAATCAGCCCGCTTAAATCACACACGATAAAATCACCCATGATAAAATCACCCACGATAAAATAACCGACACTAAAATCACCCACGATAAAATAAACCATAATAAACCACCCTTGATAAAATCAACCACGATAAAATCACCCTCAATAAAATCACCCATGCTAAAATCAACTTCGATAAAATCACCCACGATGAAATCACCCTCGATAAAATCATCCACGATAAAATCGTCCACTATAAAATTACCCACGATAAAATTACCCCCCATAAAATCATTAATAATAAAATTACCCACAATAAAATCACCCTCGATAAAATCACCAATAATAAAATCAACCACGATAAAATCACCCACAGTAAAATCACCGAAGATAAAATCACCCTTAATACAATCACCCACGATAAAATCAGCCATGATAAAATCACCTTCAATAGATTCACCCACGGTAAAATCACCCACGATAAAATCACCCACGATAAAATCACCCATGATAAAATCAACCGTGATAAAATCACCGTCGATAAAATTACCCACGATAAAATCACCCACTATAAAATAATCGACACTAAAATCACCTACGATATAATCAACCATGATAAAATCACCCATGGTAAAATCAACCACGATAACATCACCTACTATAAAATAACCCACACTAAAATCACCCACGATAAAATAACACATGAGAAAATCACCCACGATAAAATCACCCATGGTAAAATCAACCTCGATAAAATCCCCTACAATAAAATCACCCACTATAAAATTACCCACGATAAAATCACACTCGATAAAATTACCAATAATAAAATTACGCATGATAAAATCACCAATAATAAAATCATCCATGATAAAATCACCCTCGATAAAATTACCCTCGATAAAATCACCCACTATAAAATAACCCACACTAAAATCTCGTACGATATAATCACCCATGATAAAATCACCAATGACAAAATCACCCACGATAAAATCAACCACGATAACATCAACCACTATAAAATAACCCACACTAAAATAACCCACGATAAAATCACCCATGAGAAAGTCACCCGAGATAAAATCACCCTCGATAAAATCACCCATGGTAAAATAAACCTCGATAAAATCACCCACGATAAAATATCGCTCGATAAAATCACGCACGATAAATTCACCTATGATAAAATCATCCTCGATAAAATCATCCACGATGAAATCACCCTTAATAGAATCACCCATGATAAAATCAACCATGATAAAATCACCGTTGATAAAATCACCCACGATAAAATCAGCCCCACTAAAATCACACATGATAAAATCACGCACGATAAAATCAACAACGATAAAATCACCCTCGATAAAATCATCCATGGTAAAATAAACTTCGATAAAATCACCCACGATGAAATCACCCTCGATAAAATCACCCATTATAAAATCGCCAACTATAAAATTAACCACGATAAAATCACCCACAATAAAATCACCCACGATAAAATCACCGAAGATAAAATCACCATAATAAAATCACCATTAATAGAATCACCCACGATATAATCAGCCTTGATAAAATCACCTTTAATAGAATCACCCACGATATAATCAGCATTAATAAAATCACCGTCGATAAAATCACCCAACATAAACTCACCCATGATAAAATCACCGACATTAAAATCACCGACAATAAAATTACCCATGATAAAATCAAACCACGATAAAATCACCCTCGAAAAAATCACCCATGGTAAAATCAACCTCGATAAAATTACCCACGTTAAAATCACCCATGATAAAATCACCTATGATAAAATCATCCACGATAAAATCACCCATAATAAAATCAGCCTCGATAAAATCATCCAAGATAAAATCAACTACTATAAAATTACCCACATTAAAATAACCCTCGATAAATGTGAGGGCCCAATTTTGAGTAGACCCTAAGCCCACTTACTTAGAAAAGGGGAGAGATTATAAATAGCCTATTTAACCCTAATCCTCTCATTTTCACTATTGTTTTTAGAAAACCATAATTTTCTTCTCTCAAATTTCTGCCAATTCTTTCCAAGAATTCTCCTCAATTCTTATCTTTTTGAAAATCCGAGAACACCAGAGGAAAGAGCGTAAAGAGTAGATTAATTACATCCGAATAGAATTTCGTTTTGAGATCCTTTAAAGGTAAGGGAAGCTAATCAAACAAAATTATTAATGATTTATTGGATTATTATGTGTGTTTTTGTGTTATTATGTGAGATTTATGAAAACTATATTGATTATTATATTTGAAAGTGTGATTTGGGTTTCGCCCTGAGATTGCGACCCTATTTTGGCTTGATTTTTTTTCGAATTTCAAAAAGTGTTCTTCATGAAAATTGTAGGTCTAGGTGTTATCTAACTCTTGGCTTTTATTTCACCTAAAAAAGGATAAGTATAACTAGATACGATTTTTTTTTTGTAATTAAAGGTCAAGCTGTCACAAAAAATATTCGCTTTGAAATTACGAACCCCATTTGAGATGTTTTGGTTACGAATTTGGGAAAGTTTTCTTCATAAAAGTTGTAGCCCTAGATGTTAGCAAATCAATGGTTTTTATTTCACATAAAAATAATGTGTAAAACATAAGTTATGAATTTTTGAGTGATTAAAGGTCATGCTGCGAGGATGAACGAGATGTTTTTGACACTATTTTTACTTGTGCGAAAGTTTATTTTTTTTGGATAAATGTTCATGTTCTAATTTGTATTAAAAGATTATATATATGTGAAATGTGATAAAATATTATAAGATATTTTTTTCGTATAATTAAACTATTGAGTTATGTGATGTGTAAATTGGTGGTGTATTGTGATTGGAATTGGATTAATGATTATGATGTGAATTTTGTTTGTGAATTGTGACTGAGGTCACAAGGATTTGTAATGGCAGTGGTGCCAATGATATTGAGATGGTAGTGGAGCCAATAAATTTGTGATGGTAGTTGTGATAATGAAATGAGATGGTTGTGTGCTTGAGATGGTTGTGTGTCTATGAGATTGTGATGAACTGTGAATTGGATTGTGTTGTTGTGTGTGAGCCAGATAGTTACCATGGGGTACTATTTGGTGTAGCTTTAGTCTATATATGGAATTCTAGATGTCTCTGAAGGAGGTATCCAGACTTCAATAGTATTTTAGTCACATAGACAAGAGTACCATGTGGTGGAGGTCAATGGAGGTTTCGACTGCACTTATCACTTAGTGGGATGAGCCATTAGTTCTTTGATACGTGTGTGTGGGAATCACCCTGACATACGGTTACCAGAATGGTGATAGGCGTGTAATCTTGAGGTGAAAAAGACTTTGAAGGGATTACCAATCCTGAGGTTAAAAAGACTCTGAAGGGATTGCAATCCTGAGGTGAAAAAGACTCTGAAGGGGTTGTGTTTATGGCCCGGTAACTATATGTTAGGTGCTTGCCTCTGAGATTAAGGACTCCATATGATTTTCCGGAAGAGTCTGTCTAGCATATTAGGTGTTGTGAATGAATGAGTGTGATGAATGCGTGTGATTGAGAACAACTATAATGGTTTGAACATTTTAATATATTAGATAAATGATTGTGAGGATGAAATTATGAATTATATATATTTTGATTGGTTTTATTTACATTAGCTTACTCTTTCTGTTTGTGTTTGTGGTTTTTTTGATACTATGATGATCGTGTCTTGACACGGGAGCAGATAGTAATGCAGGTGAAAGTTAAATAATAGCTTAAAGTTTTGCTTAAGGAGGAATTAGTTTTGTGATGAAGAATAATTTTGCAACTTTCAATTTATTATGAGTTTTTGTAAAAATTTTATTTTCACGTGATAAACTTGAATAAAGTGAATATTCTATGTGTTTAGATGTTTTATATTCTATAAGATTTTGAAATTATTAATAATGAATGTGTAGATTTTATTCCATTATAGATGCAAAATAGATATATTTTTTGTTCGTTATTAATGGTATCAGAGCCAGGTTCCTGTGTAGTAACCTTGGTTAGTGGGTTAGTTTGCTATGTTATGATGCAATAAATTGAGTTCTTTAGAGTGACCTAAGATAAATTCACCCACACTAAAATCACCCACAATAAAATCAACCACAATAAAATCAACGCACGATAAAATCACCCACGATAAAATCACCGACACTAAAATCACCCACGATAAAATCACTCATGAGAAAATCAATCAAGATAACTCACCCTCGATAAAATCACCGATGGTAAAATCAACCTCGATAAAATCACTCACGATAAAATCAACCACGATAAAATCATCCATGGTGAAATCAACCTCAATAAACTCACCCACGATAAAATCCCCTACTATAAAATTACCCACTATAAAATCACGCTCAATAAAATCACCAGTAATAAAATTACCCACAATAAAATCACCACTAATAAAATCACCGACGATAAAATAATCATCGGTAAAATCATCAACGATAAAATCACAAAGGATAAAATCACACTTGATAAAATAACCCTTGATAAAATTACCAACAATTAAATCACCCACAATAAAATCACCGACACTAAAATCACCCACAAAAAAATCACCAATGATAAAATCAACCACGATAAAATCACCCTCGATAAAAAAAACCCACGATAAAATCACCGTCGATAAAATCACTCACGGTAAAATCAACCTCGATAAAATCACCCATGATAAAATAACCTACTATAAAATTATTCACAATAAAATAACCCTAGATAAAATCACCAATAATTAAATAACCCAAGATAAAATCACCCTCGATAAAATCACCAATAATAAAATCACCCTCGATAAAATGACCCATGATAAAATCACGCACGATAAAATCACCCACGATAAAATCACCGACACTAAAATCACCTACAATAAAATCACTCATGAGAAAATAAACCACGATAAAATCACCCTCGATAAAATCATCCACGGCAAAATCAACCTCGATAAAATCACCCACGATAAAATCCCCTACTATAAAATTACCCACGATAAAATCACCCTCAATAAAAACACCAATAATAATATTACCCACGATAAAATCATCATCGGTAAAATCATCCATGATAAAATCACCCTCAATAGAATCACCCACGATAAAATCACACTTGATAAAATGACCCACGATAAAATCACCAACAATTAAATAACCAACAATAAAATCACACACGATAAAGTCACCCATGATAAAATCACCCATGATAAAATCATGCCCGATAAAATCACCCACGATAAAATCACTGACACTAAAGTCACCCAAAATAAAATCACCCATGATAAAATCAACCAAGATAAAATCACCCACGATAAAATCACCCACGATAAAATCACCCTCGATAAAATCACCCATGATAAAATCAACCTCGATAAAATCACTGATGATAAAATCAACCACGATAAAATCACCCTCGATAAAATCACACATGGTAAAATCAACCTCGATAAAATCACCCACGATAAAATCACCCTAGATAAAATCACAAATAATAAAATAACCCACGATAAATTCACCCTCGATAAAATCACCAATAATAAAATCGCCCACGATAAATTCACTTTCGATAAAATCACCCATGATAAAATCACGCATTATAAAATTACTCACTATAAAATCAACGACACTAAAATCACCCACAAGATAATCACTCATGAGATAATCAACCACGATAAAATCACCGATGGTAAAATCAACCTCGAAAAAATTACCCACGATAAAATCAACCACAATAAAATCACCTATGGTGAAATCAACCTCGATAAAATCACCCACAATAAAATCCCCTACTATAAAATTACCCACTATAAAATAACCCTCGATAAAATCACCATTAATAAAATTACCCACGATAAAATCACCTATAATAAAATCACCCAAGTAAAGTCACCATCGGTAAAATCATCCACGATAAAATCACCCTAATAGATTACGCACGATAAAATCACCTAGGATAAAATCACACTTGATAAAATAATCAACGATAAAATCACCAACAATTAAATAACCAACAATCACCCAGGATAAAATCACCCATGATAAAATCATGGACGATAAAATCACCCACGATGAAATCACTGACACTAAAATCAACCACGATAAAATCACCCATGATAAAATCAACCACGATAAAACCACCCTCGATTAAATCACGCATGGTAAAATCAACCTCGATAAAATCACCCACAATAAAATCAACCTCGATAAAATCACCCATGGTAAAATCCAACTCGATAAAATCACGCACGATAAAATTACCTACTATAAAACTACCCATAATAAAATAACCCTAGATAAAATCACCAATAATAAAATAACCCACGATAAAATCACCATCGATAAAATCACCAATAATAAAATCGCTCATGATAAAATCACCCTTTATAAAATCATCCACGATAAAATCACCCAACATAAACTCACCCACAATAAAAACACCCTCGATAAAATCACCCTCGATAAAATCACCTATGATAAAATCACGCATGATAAAATTACCCACTATAAAATCAACGACACTAAGATCACCGACAATAAAATCACTCATGAGAAAATCAACCACGATAAATCACCCTCGAAAAAATCACCGATGGTAAAATCAACCTCGATAAAATCACCCATGATAAAATCAACCACGATAAAATCACCCATGGTGAAATCAACCTCGATAAAATCACCCACAATAAAATCCCCTACTAAAAAATTAAACACTATAAAATAAGCCTCGATAAAATTCCCAATAATTGAATTACCCACGGTAAAATCACCAATAATAAAATCACCCACGATAAACTCACCATCGTTAAAATCATCCACGATAAAATCACCCTCAATAGAATCACCCACAATAAAATCTCCTAGGATAAAATTACCCTCGATAAAATCATCCATAGTAAAATCAATCTCGATAAAATCACCCACGATAAAATCACCTACTATAAAATTATCCCCAATAAAATAACCCTAGATAAAATCACTAATAATAAAATAACCCACGATAAAATCACCCTCGGTAAAATCACCAATAATAACATCGCCCATGATAAAATCACCCTCGATAAAATCACCCAACATATAATCAACCACGATAAAATCACTCTCGGTAAAATCACCCACGATAAAATCACCTATCATAAAATCACCCACGATAAAATCACCCTTAATAGAATCACCCACGATAAAATCACCCACGATAAAATCACCCATGATAAAATCACCCACGATAAAATCACACTCGATAAAATTAGCCACGATAAAATCAATCATGATAAAATCACCCATGTGAAAATCACGCATGATAAAATCACCCAAGATAAAAAACACCCACCATATAATCACCGTTACTAAAATCATGCACGATAAAATCACCTACGATAAAATCACCGTCATTAAAATTACCCAACGAAAAAATCACCCATGATAAAATCACCCTTGATAAAATCACCCACGATAAAATCACCCACAATAAAATCACCAAGTATAAAATTAGCCTCAATAAAATCACTCACAATAAAATCACACTCGACAAAATAATCAGTGATAAAATCACCCACGATAAAATCTCACTCGATAAAATCACCCACGATAAAATCAATCATGATAAAATCATCCATGAGAAAATCACGCACGATAAAATCTCTGTCACTAAAATCACGCACTATAAAATCACCCACGATAAAATCACCCATGATAAAATAACACAATAAAATCACCCACAATAAAATCACCCACGAGAAAATTACCCACTATTAAATTACCCACTATAAAATCAACCTCGATAAAATCACCAATAATAAAATTACCCACGATAAAATCACCTTTGATAAAATCACCAATACTAAAATCACCCACGATAAAATCACCCTTAATAGAATCACCCACGATAAAATCAACCACGATAAAATCACCCACGATAAAATCACCAATAATAAAATTACCCACGATAAAATCACCAACAATAAAATCACCCTTGATAAAATCACCCATTATAAAATCACCCACGATAAAATCATCCTCGATAAAGTCACTAAGGATAAAATCATGGTCGATATAATCATCCACGATTAAATCAATCTCAATAGAATCAACCATAGTAAAATCACACTTGATAAAATCACACTTGATAAAATCACCCCCAATAAAATCACCCACGATAAAATTACCCACAATAAAATCGTCCTCGATAAAATCACCAATGAGAAAATCACCCTCGATAGAATCACCAACGATAGAATCACCCACGATAAAATAAGCCTCGATAAATCACTCACTATAAATTCACCCACGATAAAATCACCCATGATAAAATCACCCATGATAAAATCACACTTGATAAAACCACCCACAATAACATCACCCTCGATAAAATCACCCACGGTAAAATAAACCTCGATAAAATCACTCATGATAAAATCACCCTCGATAAAATCACTAATAATAAAATTACCCATAATAAATTCACCCTCGATAAAATCACCCACGATAAAATCACCAATGATAAAATCACACTTGATAAAATCACGCACGATAAAATCTCACATGATAAAATCAAACTTGATAAAATCATACTTGATAAAATCACACTTGATAAAATCACACTTGATAAAATCACCCAAATAAAATCAGCCTCGATAAAATCACACTATAAAATCACCTGCGATAACATCACCGACTATAAAATCACCCATTGTAAAATCACCCTCGATAAAATCACCCTCGGTAAAATCACCAATAATAACATCGCCCATGATAAAATCACCCTCGATAAAATCATCCACAATAAAATAGCCCAACATAAAATCAACCACGATAAAATCACTCTCCGTAAAATCACCCACGATAAAATCACCCAACATAAAATCACCCACGATAAAATCACCCTCAATAGAATCACCCACGATAAAATCACCCACGATAAAATCACCAATGATAAAATCACCCACGATAAAATCACACTCGATAAAATCATCAGTGATAAAATCACCCACGATAAAATCTCACTCGATAAAATTTCCCACGATAAAATCAATCATGATAAAATCACCCATGAGAAAATCATGCATGATAAAATCACCCACGATAAAAACACCCACCATAAAATCACCGTTACTAAAATCATGCACGATAAAATCACCTACGATAAAATCACCATCATTAAAAATACCCACGGTAAAATCACCCTTGAAAAAATCACCCTTGTTAAAATCACCCTTGATAAAATCACCCACGATAAAATCACCCACAATAAAATCACCCTCAATAAAATCACTCACAATAAAATCACACTCGACAAAATAATCAGTGATAAAATCACCTACGATAAAATCTCACTCGATAAAATCACCCACGATAAAATCAATCATGATAAAATCATCCATGAGAAAATCACGCACGATAAAATATTTGTCACTAAAATCACGCACTATAAAATCACCCACGATAAAATCACCCATGATAAAAGAACCCACAATAAAATCACCCACAATAAAATCAACCACGAGAAAATCACCCACTATTAAATTACCCACGATAAAATCACCCTTGATAAAATCACCAATAATAAAATTACCCACGATAAAATCACCTTTGATAAAATCACCAATAATAAAATCACCTGCGATAAAATCACCCTCAATAGAATCACCCACGAGAAAATCAACCACGATAAAATCACCAATAATAAAATTACCCACGATAAAATCACCAACAATAAAATCACCCTTGATAAAATCACCCATTATAAAATGACCCACGATAAAATCATCCTCGATAAAATCACTAAGGATAAAATCATGCTCGATACAATCATCCACGATTAAATCAATCTCAATAGAATCAACCATAGTAAAATCACACTTGATAAAATCACCCCCAATAAAATCACCCACGATAAAATGACCAACGATAAAATTACCCATAATAAAATCTTCCTCGATAAAATCGCCAATGAGAAAATCAGTCACGATAAATTCACCCACGATAAAATCACCCATGATAAAATCACCAACGATAAAATCACACTCAATAAAATCACCCACAATAAAATCACCAATGATAAAACCACCCACGATAAAATCATCCACAATAAAATCATCCACGATAAAAACAACCACGATAAAATCACCCTCAATAAAATCACTCACGATAAAATAACCCACTATAAAATTACCCACGATAAAATCACCCTCGATAAAATCACCAATAATAAAATCACCCTCGATAAAATCACCTTCGACAAAATCACCCATGATAAAATCACCCATGATTAACTCACCCACACTAAAATCACCAATGATAAAATCACCCTCGATAAAATCACCCTCAATAAAATCACCCACGATAAAATCACCCACGATAAAATAATCCTCGATAAAATCATCCCCCATAAAATCACCCTCGATAGAAACACCCATCACCCATGATAAAATCACATACGATAAAATCATTCTTGCTAAAATCACAGACGATAAAATCACTCATGATAAAATCACCCATTATAAAATCACACTCGATAAAGTCATCCATGATAAAATCACACTCGATAAAATCTCCCTTGATAAAATCATCCTCGATAAAATTACCCACGATAAAATCACCCACTATAAAATAACCCAAACTAAAATCACCTATAATATAATCACACATGATAAAATCACCCATGATAAAATCGCACTCGATAAAATCACGCACGATAAAATCACCCATGATAAAATAACCCACACTAAAATCACCCACGATAAAATCACCCTTGATAAAATCACCCACGATAATATCACCCACGATAAATTCAACCAGGACAAAATCACCCTCCGTAAATCACCCACGGTAAAATCAACATCGAAAAAATCACCAACGACAAAATAACTCTCAATAAAATCACCCATGATAAAATCACCCAAGACAAAATCACCTATGATAAACTCACCCAGACCAAAATCACCCATGAAAAATCACCCTCAATAAAATCACCCACGATAAAATCACCCCCGATAAAATCACCTACGATAAAATATCCTCGATAAAATCATCCACCATAAAATCACCCACGATAGAATCACCCATGATAAAATCACCGATGATAAAATCAGCGTTGATAAAATCACATAAGATAAAATTAGCCCCGCTAAAATCACACACGATAAAATCACCTATGATAAAATCACCCACGATAAAATCATCCATGATAAAATCACCCACGATAACACCAAGAACAATATAAGCATCCTCGATAAAATGACCCATGGTAAAATCACCCTTTATTAAATCACCCATGGTAAAATCACCCACTATAAAATTACACACAATAAAATCACCCTTGATAAAATTACCAATAAGAAAATTACGCACGATAAAATCACCAATAATAAAATCACCCTCGAAAAAATAACCTTCGACAAAATCACCCACGACAAACTCACCCATGATAAAATCACGCTCGATAAAATTACCCACGATAAAATAACCCATTATAAAATAACCCACTCTAAAATCACCTACGATATAATCACCCATGATAAAATCACCCATGATAAAATCACAATCAATAAAATCACCCCCATAACATCACCCACTATAAAATCACCCTCGATAAAGTCACCCACGATAAAATAACCCACTATAAAATTACTCACGATAAAATCACCCACGATAAAATCACCCATGATAAAATCACCCACGATAAAATCACCCATGATAAAATCACCCTCTATAAAATTACCCACGATAGAATCACCCATTATAAAATAACCCATACTAAAATCACCAACGATATAATTAGCCATGATAAAATCACCCTGGATAAAATCACACTAGATAAAATCACCCATGATAAAATCACACACGATAAAATCACCCGCGCATAATCACCTACGATAAGACCAACCACAATAAAATCACCCTCGATAAAATCACCCATAGATAAATCAACCTCAATAAAATCACCCACGATAAAATCAACCACGATAAAATCACCCATGATAAAATCACCCACGATAAAATCACACTTGATAAAATTACCCACTATAAAATCAACCACTATAAAATAACCCACACTAAACTCACCCATGATAATATCACCCTCGATAAATTCAACCAGGAGAAAATCACCCATGATAAAATCACCAATGGGAAAATCAACCTCGATAAAATCACCCACGATAATATAACTCTCGATAGAATCACCCACAATAAAATCACCCACGACAAAATCACGTACGATAAAATATCCTCGACAAAATGATCCACGATAAAATCACCCTCGATAGAATCACCCATGATATAATCACCCATGATAAAATCACCATGGATAAAATCACATACAATAAAATCAGCCCCGCTAAATTCACACACGATAAAATCACCCACGATAAAACCAGCCACGGTAAAATCACCCTCGAAAAAATCACCCATGAGAAAATCACCAAATATAAAATTACCGACGATAAAATCACCCTCGATAAACTCACCCATAGTAAAATCACCCTCGATAAAATCACCAATAATAAAATCACCCAAGATAAAATCACCGACTATAAAATCACCCTTAATAGAATCACCCATGATAAAATAGCCACGATAAAATCACCCATGATAAAATCACCCTCGATAAAATTACCCACACTAAAATCACCTACGATATAATCACCCATTATAAAATCACAATCGAAAAAATCACCCTAGATAAAATCACCAATAATAAAATAACCCACGAGAAAATCACCCACTATAAAATAACCCACACTAAAATCACTCATGATAAAATCACCCACGATAAAATCACCCAAGATAAAATCACCGACTATAAAATCACCCTCAGTAAAATCACCCACGATAAAATCAGCCACCATAAAATCACCTGTGATAAAATAACCCACACTAAAATCACCCACGATAAAATCACCCATGAGAAAATCACCCATGATAAAATCATCAACGACCAAATCACCTTCACTAAAATCACCCACAATAAATTCACCGATGATAAAATCACCCTTTGATAAAATCACCCACGATAATATCACCCATGATAAATTCAACCAGGATAAAATCACCCTTGATAAAATAACCCATGGTAAAATCAACCTCGTTAAAATAACCCACGACAAAATATCTCTCGATAAAATCATGCATGATAAAATCACCTTTGACAAAATGACCCATGATAAAATGACCCATGATAAACTCTCCCACACCAAAATCACCCATGATAAAATCATCTTCGATAAAATCACAGTCAATAAAATCACCCACGATAAAATCCCTCACGATAAAATCACCTACGATAAAATATCCTCGATAAAATTATTCACGATAAAATCACCGATGATAGAATCACCCATGATAAATTCACTTATGATAAAATCAACGTTTACAAAATCACATACGATAAAATCAGACACGATAAAATCACCAATGACAAAATCACCCATGATAAAATCACCCACGATAAAACCAACCACGATAAAATAACCCTCGATAAAATCACCCACGAGAAAATCAACGACTATAAAATTACCTACGAAAATTTCACCCTCGATAAAATCACAAATAAGTAAATTACCCTTGAAAAAATCATCCTTAATAAAATCACCAATAATAAAATCAACCACGATAAAATCACCCATGATAAAATCACACATGATAAAATCACCCTCGATAAAATCACCAATAATAAAATTACCCTTGATAAAATTACCCTCGAAAAAATCAACAATAATAAAATCACCCACGATAAAATCACACTAGATAAACTCATCCATGATAAAATCACCGACGATAAAAACACCCACGATAATATAACCACAACAAAATCACCCATGATAATATCATGCACGATAAAATCACCCACGATAAAATTACTGACACTAAAATCACCCACAATAAAATCACCCATGATAAATTCAACCACGATAAAATCATCCTCGATAAAATCACCTATGGTAAATCAACCTCGATAAAATCACCCACGATAAAATCACCCATGATAAAATCACCTACAATAAAATCACACTCGTTAAAATCACCCATGATAAAATCACTCTCGATAAAATTACCAACAATAAAATCATCCACTATAAAATAACCGAAACTAAAATCATTTACGATATAATCACCCATTATAAAATCACACTCTATAAAATAACCAACGATAAAATCACCAACTATTAAATAAACAACACTAAAATCGCCCATGACAAAATCATGCACGATAAATTCACGCAAGATAAAATCACCCACAATAAAATCATCGTCACTAAAACCACGCACGATAAAATCACCCACATAAAATCACCCATGATAAAATCACCCTCGATTAACTCATCGACGATAAAATCACCCTCAATAGAATTACCCACAATAAAATCACCAACTATTAAATAACCAACAATAAAATTACCCATGATAATATCATGCACGAAAAAATCACCCACGAAAAAATCACCGGCACTAAAATCAACCACAATAAAATCACCCATGATAAAATCAACTACGATAAAATCATCCTCGATAAAATCACCCATGGTAAAATCAACCTCGATAAAATCACCCATGGTAAAATCAACCTCATTAAAATCACCCACTATAAAATTACCCACAATAAAATTACCCTAGATAAAATCACCAATAATAAAATAACCCACAATAAAATCACCCTTGATAAAATTACAATTAATAAAATCGCACACGATACAATCACTCTCGATAAAATCATCCACTATAAAATCAACCAAGATAAAATCACTTTCGATAAAATCACCCATGGTAAAATCAACCTCGATAAAATCAACCACGATAAAATCAACCATGATAAAATCACCCATGGTAAAATCAACCTCGATAAAATCACTCACGATAAAATCAACCACGATAAAATCACCCTCGTTAAAATCACCCACGATAAAATCACCTACTATAAAATTACCCAAAATAAAATCACCCTAGATAAAATCACCAATAATAAAATAACCCACGAGAAAATCACCCTCGATAAAATCACCAATAATAAAATCCCCCACGATAAAATCGCCCACGATAAAATCACCCAACATAAAATCACCCACGATAAAATCACCCTCTGTAAAATCACCCATGATAAAATCACCCGCGATAAAATCACCCATGATAAAATCACCCTTGATAAAATTACCCACGATAAAATTACTCACAATAAAATCACCTTCGATAAAATCACCAATAGTAAAATTACCTACGATAAAAACACCCTTGATAAAATCATCAATAATAAAATCACCCACGATAAAATCATCCTCGATAAAATCACCCTCGATAAAATAACTCACGATAAAATCACCCACGATAAAATAACCCACGATAAAATCACCCATGATAAAATCACCCACGATAAAATCACTGACACTAAAAGCACACACAATAAAATCACGCATGATAAAATCAACAATTGTAAAATCACCCTCGGTTAAATCACCCATGATAAAATAACCCACGCTAAAATCACACTTGATAAAATCACCCATGATAAAATCAGCCTCGATAAAATCACACTCTATAAAATCACTTGCGATAACATCACCCACTATAAAATCACCCATTATAAATCACCCTCGGTAAAATCACCAATAATAACATCGCCCATGATAAAATCACCCTCGATAAAATCATGCACGATAAAATCACCCAACATAAAATCAACCACGATAAAATCACTCTCGGTAAAATCAGCCACGATAAAATCACCCAATATAAAATCACCCACGATAAAATCACCAATGATAAAATCACCCACGATAAAATCACACTCGATAAAATCATCAGTGATAAAATCACCCACAATAAAATCTCACTCGATAAAATTTCCCACGATAAAATCAATCATGATAAAATCACCCATGAGAAAATCACGGATGATAAAATCACTGACGATAAAAACACCCACCATAAAATCACAGTTACGAAAATCATGCACGATAAAATCACCTACGATAAAATCACCATCATTAAAAATACCCACGGTAAAAGCACCCATGATAAAATCACCCTTGATAAAATCACCCACGATAAAATCACCCACAATAAAATAACCCAGTATAAAATCACTCACAATAAAATCACACTCGACAAAATAATCAGTGATAAAATCACCTACGATAAAATCTCACTCAATAAAATCACCCACGATAAAATCAATCATGATAAAATCATTCATGAGAAAATCACGCACGATAAAATCATGCACGATAAAATATCTGCCACTAAAATCACGCACTATAAAATCACCCACGATAAAATCACCCATGATAAAAGAACCCACAATAAAATCAACCACGAGAAAATCACCCACTATTAAATTACCCACGATAAAAGCACCCTCGATAAAATCACCAATAATAAAATTACCCACGATAAAATCACCTTTGATAAAATCACCAATAATAAAATCACCCACGATAAAATCACCCTCAATAGAATCACCCACAATAAAATCAACCACGATAAAATCACCCACGATAAAATCACCAATAATAAAATTACCCACGATAAAATCACCAACAATAAAATCACCAATAATAAAATCACCCACGATAAAATCACCCTCAATAGAATCACCCACAATAAAATCAACCACGATAAAATCACCCACGATAAAATCACCAATAATAAAATTACCCACGATAAAATCACCTTTGATAAAATCACCAATAATAAAATCACCCACGATAAAATCACCAATAAAATCGTCCTCGATAAAATTGCCAATGAGAAAATCACCCTCGATAGAATTACCAACAATAGAATCACCCACGTTAAAATCAGCCTCGATAAATCACTCACGATAAATTCACCCACGATAAAATCACCCATGATAAAATCACCCACGATAAACTCACACTCAATGGAATCACCCACAATAAAATCACCAATGATAAAACCACCCACGATAAAATCATCGACAATAAAATCATCTACGATAAAAACAACCACGATAAAATCACCCTCAATAAAATCACCCACGATAAAATAACCCACTATAAAATTACCCACGATAAAATCACCCTCGATAAAATCACCAATCATAAAATCACCCTCGATAAAATCACCAATAATAAAATCACCTGAGATTAAATCACCCTCGATAAAATCACCTTCGACAAAATCACCCATGATTAACTCACCCACACTAAAATCACCAATGATAAAATCACCCTCGATAAAATCACCCTCAATAAAATCACCCACGATAAAATCACCCACGATAAAATCATCCTCGATAAAATCATCCCCCATAAAATCACCCTCAATAGAAACACCCATTACCCATGATAAAATCACATACGATAAAATCATCCTTGCTAAAATCACAGACGATAAAATCACTCATGATGAAATCACCCATTATAAAATCACACTCGATAAAGTCATCCATGATAAAATCACATTCGATAAAATCTCCCTTGATAAAATCATCATCAATAAAATTACCCACGATAAAATCACCCACTATGAAATAACCTAAACTAAAATCACCTATAATATAATCACACATGATAAAATCACCCATGATAAAATCGCACTCGATAAAATCACGCACGATAAAATCACCCATGATAAAATAACCCACAGTAAAATCACCCACGATAAAATCACCCTTGATAAAATCACCCACGATAATATCACCCACGATAAATTCAACCAGGATAAAATCACCCTCGATAAATCACCCATGGAAAAATCAACATCGAAAAAATCACCAACGACAAAATAACTCAATAAAATCACCCATGATAAAATCACCCAAGACAAAATCACTTATGATAAACTCACCCACACCAAAATCACCCATGAAAAATCACCCTTAATAAAATCACCCACGATAAAATCACCCCCGATAAAATCACCTACGATAAAATATCCTCGATAAAATCATCCACCATAAAATCACCCACGATAGAATCACCCATGATAAAATCACCCCCGATAAAATCACCTACGATAAAATATCCTCGATAAAATCATCCACCATAAAATCACCCACGATAGAATCACCCATGATAAAATCACCGATGATAAAATTAGCGTTGATAAAATCACATACGATAAAATCAGCCCCGCTAAAATCACACACGATAAAATCACCTATGATAAAATCACCCACGATAAAATCATCCATGATAAAATCACCCACGATAACACCAACCACGATATAAGCACCATCGATAAAATGACCCATGGTAAAATCACCCTCTATTAAATCACCCATGGTAAAATCACCCACTATAAAATTACACACAATAAAATCACCCGTGATAAAATTATCAATAAGAAACTTACTCACGATAAAATCACCCTCGATAAAATCACCAATAATAAAATCACCCTCGAAAAAATAACCTTCGACAAAATCACCCACGACAAACTCACCCTTGCTAAAATCACGCTCGATAAAATTACCCACGATAAAATAACCCATTATAAAATAACCCACACTAAAATCACCTACGATATAATCACCCATGATAAAATCACCCATGCTAAAATCACAATCAATAAAATCACCCCCCATAACATCACCCACTATAAAATCACCCACACTAAAATCACCCACACTAAAATCACCCACGATAAAATTACCCTCGATAAAATCACCCATAGTAAAATCAACCTTGATAAAATCACCCACAATAAAATCACCCTCGATAAAGTCACCCACGATAAAATAACCCACTATAAAATTACCCACAATAAAATCACCCACGATAAAATCACCCATGATAAAATCACCCATGATAAAATCACCCATGATAAAATCACCCTCTATAAAATTACCCACGATAGAATCACCCATTATAAAATAACCCATACTAAAATCACCTACGATATAATTAGCCATGATAAAATCACCCTGGATAAAATCACACTAGATAAAATCACCCATGATAAAATAACCCACACTAAAATCACCCACGATAAAATCACCCATGATAAAATCACACACGATAAAATCACCCGCGCATAATCACCTACGATAAAACCAACCACAATAAAATCACCCTCGATAAAATCACCCATGGAAAAATCAACCTCAATAAAATCACCCACGATAAAATCAACCACGATAAAATCACCCATGATAAAATCACCCAAGATACTATCCCCCACGCTAAAATCACCCATGATAAAATCAACCACGATAAAATCACCCATGATAAAATCACCCAAGATACTATCCCCCACGCTAAAATCACCGATAATATAACTCTCGATAGAATCACCCACAATAAAATCACCCACGATAAAATATCCTCGACAAAATGATCCACGATAAAATCACCCTCGATAGAATCACCCATGATATAATCACCCACGATAAAATCACCATGGATAAAATCACATACAATAAAATCAGCCCCGCTAAATTCACACACGATAAAATCACCCATGATAAAATCACCCACGATAAAATCACCCATGATAAAATCACCCACGATAAAACCAGCCACGGTAAAATCACCCTCGAAAAAATCACCCATGAGAAAATCACCCAATATAAAATTACCGACGAGAAAATCACCCTCAATAAACTCACCCATAGTAAAATCACCAATAATAAAATCACCCAAGATAAAATCACCGACTATAAAATCACCCTTAATAGAATCACCCATGATAAAATAGCCACGATAAAATCACCTATGATAAAATCACCCTCGATAAAATTACCCACACTAAAATCACCTACGATATAATCACCCATGATAAAATCACCCATGATAAAATCACAATCGAAAAAATCTTCCACGATAACATCACCCACTATAAAATAACCCACACTAAAATCACCCACGATAACATCACCCACTATAAAATAACCCACACTAAAATCACTCACGATAAAATTACCCACGATAAAATCACCCAAGATAAAATCACCGACTATAAAATCACCCTCAGTAAAATCACCCACGATAAAATCAGCCACAATAAAATCACCTGTGATAAAATAACCCACACTAAAATCACCCACGATAAAATCACCCATGAGAAAATCACCCATGATAAAATCATCAACGACCAAATCACCTTAACTAAAATCACCCACAATAAATTCACCGATGATAAAATCACCCTTTGATAAAATCACCCACGATAATATCACCCACGATAAATTCAACCAGGATAAAATCACCCTTGATAAAATAACCCATGGTAAAATCAACGTCATTAAAATAACCCACGACAAAATATCTCTCGATAAAATCATGCATGATAAAATCACCCTAGACAAAATCACTTTTGACAAAATCACCCATGATAAAATGACCCATGATAAACTCTCCCAAACCAAAATCACCCATGATAAAATCATCTTCGATAAAGTCACAGTCAATAAAATCACCCACGATAAAATCCCTCACGATAAAATCACCTACGATAAAATATCCTCGATAAAATTATTCACGATAAAATCACCGTTGATAGAATCACCCATGATAAATTCACTTATGATAAAATCAACGTTTATAAAATCACATACGATAAAATCAGCCCCGCTAAAATCAGACACGATAAAGTCACCAATGACAAAATCACCCACGATAAAACCAACCACGATAAAATCACCCTCGATAAAATCACCCACAAGAAAATCACCGACTATAAAATTACCTACGAAAATTTCACCCTCGTTAAAATCACAAATAAGTAAATTACCCTTGAAAAAATCATCCTTAATAAAATCACCAATAATAAAATCAACCACAATAAAATCACCCATGATAAAATCACCCATGATAAAATCACCCTCGATAAAATAACCAATAATAAAATTACCCACGATAAAATTACCCTCGAAAAAATCAACAATAATAAAATCACCCACGATAAAATCACCCAACATAAAATAACCCACGATAAAATCACCCTCAATAGAATCACCCACGATAATATCACCCATGATAAAATCACCTACAATAAAATCACACTCGTTAAAATCACCCATGATAAAAGCACTCTCGATAAAATTACCAACAATATAATCATCCACTATAAAATAACCGAAACTAAAATCATTTACGATATAATCACCCATTATAAAATCACACTCTATAAAATAACCAACGATAAAATCACCAACTATTAAATAAACCACACTAAAATCACCCATCACAAAATCATGCACGATAAATTCACGCAAGATAAAATCACCCACAATAAAATCATCGTCACTAAAACCACGCACGATAAAATCACCCACATAAAATCACCCATGATAAAATCACCCTTGATAAAATCACCCTTGATAAAATCACCCACGATAAAATCACACTCGATAATCTCATCCACGATAAAATCACCCTCAGTAGAATCACCCACGATAAAATCACCCATGATAAAATAACCCACGATAAAGTCACCAACTATTAAATAACCAACAATAAAATCACCAACGATAAAATCACCCATGATAATATCATGCACGATAAAATCACCCACGATAAAATCACAGACACTAAAATCACCCACAATAAAATTACCCATGATAAAATCAAGCACGATAAAATCACCAATGGTAAAATCAACCTCAATAAAATCACCCATGGTAAAATCATCCACGATAAAATCACCTACTATAAAATTACCCATAATAAAATCACCCTAAATAAAATCACCAATAATAAAATCCCCCACGATAAAATCGCCCACGATAAAGTCACCAACATAAAATCACCCATGATAAAATCACCCACATTAAATCACCCATGATAAAATCACCCTCGATAAACTCATCCACGATAAAATCACCCTCAATAGAATTACCCACGATAAAATCATCAACTATTAAATAACCAACAATAAAATCACCCATGATAATATCATGCACGAAAAAATCACCGACACTAAAATCACCCACAATAAAATCACCCATGATAAAATCAACCACGATAAAATCATCCTCGATAAAATCACCCATGGTAAAATCAACCTCGATAAAATCACCCATGGTAAAATCAACTTCGTTAAAATCACCTACGATAAAATCACCTACTATAAAATTACCCACAATAAAATCACCCTAGATAAAATCACCAATAATAAAATCACCCTTGATAAAATTACAATTAATAAAATCGCCCACGATAAAATCACTCTCGATAAAATCATCCACTATAAAAGCAACCAAGATAAAATCACTTTCGATAAAATCACCCATGGTAAAATCAACCTCGATAAAATCACCCACGATAAAATGAACCACAATAAAATCACCCATGGTAAAATCAACCTCGATAACATCACTCACGATAAAATCACTCACGATAAAATCAACCACGATAAAATCACCCTCGTTAAAATCACCCACGATAAAATCACCTACTATAAAATTACCCAAAATAAAATCACCCTAGATAAAATCACCAATAATAAAATAACCCACGAGAAAATCACCCTCGATAAAATCACCAATAATAAAATCCCTCATGATAAAATCGCCCACGATCAAATCGCCCACGATAAAATCACCCATGATAAAATCACCCACGATAAAATTATTCACAATAAAATCACCTTCGATAAAATCACCAATAATAAAATTACCCACGATAAAAACACCCTTGATAAAATCATCAATAATAAAATCACCCACGATAAAATCATCCTCGATAAAATCACCCTCACTAGAATCATTCACGATAAAATCACCCATGATAAAATAACTCACGATAAAATCACCCATGATAAAATCACCCATGATAATATCATGCATGATAAAATCACCCACGATAAAATCACTGACACTAAAAGCACACACAATAAAATCACCCATGATAAAATCAACTATTGTAAAATCACCCTCGGTTAAATCACCCATGGTAAAATCAACCTCGATAAAATCACCGACGATAAAATCTACCACGATAAAATCAACCTCGATAAAGTCACCCACGATAATATCACCTACTATAAAATTACCCATAATAAAATCACCCTAGATAAAATCACCAATAATAAAATAACCCACGATAAAATCACCCTCGATAAAATCACCAAGAATAAAATCACCCACGATAAAATCACCCAAAATAAAATCACCCACGATAAAATCACCCTCGGTAAAATCACCCAAGATAAAATCACGCACGATAAAATAACTCACGATAAAATCACCCAAAATAAAATCACCAACGATAAAATTACCCTCAATAGAATCACCCACGATAAAATCACGCAAGATAAAATCACTCATGATAAAATCACCCACGATAAAATCTCACTCGATAAAATCACCCATGATAAAATCTCACTCGATAAAGTCACCCAAGAGAACATCACCCACTATAAATAACCCACACTAAAATCACTTACGATAAAATTACCTATGAGAAAATGACCCATGATAAACTCACGCACGCTAAAATCACAGTCAGGAAAATCACTCATGATAAAATAACCCATGATAAAATCAAACACGATAAAATCACCCTCGATAAAATCACCCTCGATAAAATCACCCTCGATAAAATCACCCATGATAAATTCACCCACACTAAAATCACCCACGATAAAATCACCCATGGTAAAATCAACCTCGATAAATTCAACCATGATAAAATCACCCTAGAAAAAATCACCTTCGACAAAATCACCAACGATAAATCACCCACAGTAAAATCACTCATGATAAAATCACGCTCGATAAAATCACCCTCAACAAAATCACCCACGATATATTCACCTATGATAAAATCATCCTCGATAAAATCATCCACGATGAAATCACCCTCGATAGAATCACCTGTAATAAAATCACCCATGATAAAATCACCGTTGATAAAAAATCACCCACGATAAAATCAGCCGCGCTAAAATCACACACGATAAAATAACCCATACTAAAATAACCTACGATATAATGAACCATGATAAAATCATCCATGATAAAATCAACCATGATAACATCACCCACTAGAAAATAACCCACACTAAAATCACCCACGATAAAATAACCCATGAGAAAATCTCCCACAATAAAATCACCATGGATAAAATCACCCATGGTAAAATCAACCTCGATAAAATCCCCTATGATAAAATCACCCACTGTAAAATTACCCACGATAAAATCATCCTCGATAAAATTACAAATGATAAAATTACACACGATAAAATCACCAATAATAAAATCACCCACGATAAAATCACCCTCAATAGAATCACCCATAATAAAATCATCCATGATAAATCACCGTCGTTAAACTTACCCACGATAAAATCACCCACTATAAAATAACCGACACTAAAATCACCTACGATATAATCAACCATGATAAAATCACACATGGTAAAATCAACCACGATAACATCACCCACTATAAAATAACCCACACTAAAATAACCCATGATAAAATCACCAATGAGAAAGTCACCCAAGATAAAATAACCCTCGATAAAATCACCAATGATAAAATCAACCTCGATAAAATCACCCACGATAAAATATCGCTCGATAAAATCATGCACGATAAATTCACGTAAGATAAAATCATCCTCGATAAAATCATTCACGATGAAATCACCCTTGATAGAATCACCCATGATAAAATCACCCACGATAAAATCACCACGGTAAAATAAACCTCGATAAAATCACCCACGATAAAATATCGTTCGATAAAATCATCCACGATAAATTCACCTATGATAAAATCATCCTCGATAAAATCATCCACGATGAAATCACCCTTAATAGAATCACCCATGATAAAATCAACCTTGATAAAATCACCGTTGATAAAATTATCCATGATAAAATCAGCCCCGCTTAAATCACACACGATAAAATCACCCATGATAAAATCACCCACGATAAAATCACCGACACTAAAATCACCTTCGATAAAATCACTCATAATAAACCACCCTTGATAAAATCAACCACGATAAAATCACCCGCGATAAAATCACCCATGGTAAAATCAACTTTAATAAAATAACCCACAATGAAATCACCCTCGATAAAATCACCCACGATAAAATCGCCCACTATAAAATTACCCACGATAAAATTACCTCCCATAAAATCACCAATAATAAAATTACCCACAATAAAATCACCCTCGATAAAATCACCAATAATAAAATCATCCACGATAAAATCACTCTTAATACAATCACCCGCGATAAAATCAGCCATGATAAAATCACCTTCAATAGATTCACCCACGGTAAAATCACCCACGATAAAATCACCCATGATAAAATCACCCATGATAAAATCAACCGTGATAAAATCACCGTCGATAAAATTACCCACGATAAAACCACACACTATAAAATAACCGACACTAAAATCACCTACGATATAATCAACCATGATAAAATCACACATGGTAAAATCAACCACGATAACATCACCCACTATAAAATAACCCACACTAATATCACCCACGATAAAATAACGCATGAGAAAATCACCCACGATAAAATCACCCTAGATAAAATCACCCATGGTAAAATCAACCTCGATAAAATCCCTTACGATAAAATCACCCACTATAAAATTACCCACGATAAAATCACCCTCGATAAAATTATCAATAATAAAATTATGCACGATAAAATCACCAATAATAAAATCATCAATGATAATATCACCCTTGATAAAATTATCCTCGATAAAATCACCCACTATAAAATAACACACACTAAAATCTCATACGATATAATCACCCATGATAAAATCACCAATGATAAAATCACCCCCGATAAAATCAACCACGATAACATGAACCACTATAAAATAACCCACACTAAAATAACCCACGATAAAATCACCCATGAGAAATTCACCCGAGATAAAATCACCCTTGATAAAATCACCCATGGTAAAATAAACCTCGATAAAATTACCCACGATAAAATATCGCTCGATAAAATCATGCACGATAAATTCACCTATGATAAAATCATCCTCGATAAAATCATCCACGATGAAATCACCCTTAATAGAAACACCCATGATAAAATCGACCATGATAAAATCACCGTTGATAAAATCACCCACGATAAAATCAGCCCCGCTAAAATCACACACGATAAAATCACCCATGATAAAATCACCCTCGATAAAATCACCCATGGTAAAATAAACTTCGATAAAATCACCCACGATGAAATCACCCTCGATAAAATCACCCATGATAAAATCGCCAACTATAAAATTAACCACGATAAAATCACCCACACTAAAATTACCCACGATAAAATCACCGAAAATAAAATCACCATAATAAAATCACCATTAATAGAATCACCCACGATATAATCAGCCTTGATAAAATCACCTTTAATAGAATCACCCACGGTAAAATCACCCACGATAAAATCACCGACATTAAAATCACCCACAATAAAATTACCCATGATAAAATCAAACCACGATAAAATCACCGTCGATAAAATCACCCATGGGAAAATCAACGTCGATAAAATTACCCATGTTAAAATCACCCATGATAAAATCACCTATGATAAAATCACCCACGATAAAATCACCCACAATAAAATCAGCCTCGATAAAATCACCCAAGATAAAATCAACTACTATAAAATTACCCACATTAAAATCACCCTCGATAAATGTGAGGGCCCAATTTTGAGTAGACCCTAAGCCCACTTACTTAGAAAAGGGGAGAGATTATAAATAGCCTATTTAACCCTAATCCTCTCATTTTTCACTATTGTTTTTAGAAAACCATAATTTTCTTCTCTCATATTTCTCTAAATTCTTTCCAAGAATTCTCCTCAATTCTTATCTTTTTTAAAATCCGAGAACACCAGGGGAAAGAGCGTGAAGAGTATATTAATTACATCCGAATAGAATTTCGTTTTGAGATCCTTTAAAGGTAAGGGAAGCTAATCAAACAAAATTATTAATGATTTATTGGATTATTATGTGTGTTTTTGTGTTATTATGTGGGATTTATGAAAACTATATTGATTATTATATTTGAAAGTGTGATTTGGGTTTCGCCCTGAGATTGCGACCCTATTTTGGCTTGATTTTGTTTCGAATTTCAAAAAGTGTTCTTCATGAAAATTGTAGGTCTAGGTGTTATCTAACTCTTGGCTTTTATTTCACCTAAAAAAGGATAAGTATAACTAGATATGATTTTTTTTTTTGTAATTAAAGGTCAAGCTGTCACGAAAAATATTCGCTTTGAAATTACGAACCCCATTTGAGATGTTTTGGTTACGAATTTGGGAAAGTTTTCTTCATAAAAGTTGTAGCCCTAGATGTTAGCAAATCAATGGTTTTTATTTCACATAAAAATAATGTGTAAAACATAAGTTATTAATTTTTGAGTAATTAAAGGTCATGCTGCGAGGATGAACGAGATGTTTTTGACACTATTTTTACTTGTGCGAAAGTTTATTATTTTTGGATAAATGTTCATGTTCTAATTTGTATTAAAAGATTATATATATGTGAAATGTGATAAAATATTATAAGATATTTTTTTCGTATAATTAAACTATTGAGTTATGTGATGTGTAAATTGGTGGTGTATTGTGATTGGAATTGGATTGATGATTATGATGTGAATTTTGTTTGTGAATTGTGACTGAGGTCACAAGGATTTGTAATGGCAGTGGTGCCAATGATATTGAGATGGCAGTGGAGCCAATAAATTTGTGATGGTAGTTGTGATAATGAAATGAGATGGTTGTGTGCTTGAGATGGTTGTGTGTCTATGAGATTGTGATGAACTGTGAATTGGATTGTGTTTTTGTGTGTGAGCCATATAGTTACCATGGGGTACTATTTGGTGTAGCTTTAGTCTACATATGGAATTCTAGATGTCTCTAAAGGAGGTATCCATACTTCAATGGTATTTTAGTCACATAGACAAGAGTACCATGCGGTGGAGGTCGATGGAGGTTTCGGCTGCACTTATCACTTGGTGGGAGGAGCCATCGGTTCTTTGATACATGTGTGTGGGAATCACCCTGACATACGGTTACCAGAATGGTGATAGGCGTGTAATCCTGAGGTGAAAAAGACTCTGAAGGGATTACCAATCCTGAGGTGAAAAAGACTTTGAAGGGATTGCAATCCTGAGGTGAAAAAGACTCGAAGGGGTTGTGTTTATGGCCCGATAACTATATGTTAGGTGCTAGCCTCTGAGATTAAGGACTCCATATGATTTTTCGGAAGAGTCTGTCTAGCATATTAGGTGTTATGAATGAATGAGTGTGATGAATGTGTGTGATTGAGAACAACTATAATGGTTTGAACAATTTAATATATTAGATAAATGATTGTGAGGATGAAATTATGAATTATATATATTTTGATTGGTTTTATTTACATTGGCTTACTCTTTTTGTTTGTGTTTGTTGTTTTGTTGATACTATGATGATCGTGTCTTGACACGGGAACAGATAGCAATGCAGGTGAAAGTTAAATAATAGCTTAAAGTTTTGCTTAAGGAGGAATTAGTTTTGTGTTGAAGAATAATTTTGCAACTTTCAATTTATTATGAGTTTTTGTAAAAATTTTATATTCACGTGATAAAGTTGAATAAAGTGAATATTCTATGTGTTTAGACGTTTTATATTCTATAAGATTTTGAAATTATTAATAATTAATGTGTAGATTTTATTCCGTTATAGATGCAAAATAGATATATTTTTGGTTCGTTACATTAATGGTATCAGAGCCAGGTTCCTGTGTAGTAACCTTGGGTAGTGGGTCAGTTTGCTATGTTATGATGCAATAAATTGAGTTCTTTAGAGTGACCTAGGATAAATTCACCCACACTAAAATCACCTACAATAAAATCAACCACAATAAAATCAACGCACGATAAAATCACCCACGATAAAATCACCCACAATAAAATCACTCATGAGAAAATCAATCACGATAAATCACCCTCAATAAAATCACTGATGGTAAAATCAACCTCGATAAAATCACCCAAGATAAAATCAACCACGATAAAATAACCCATGGTGAAATCAACCTCAATAAACTCACCCACGATAAAATCCCCTACTATAAAATTACCCACTTTAAAATCACGCTCGATAAAATCACCAATAATAAAATTACCCATGATAAAATCACCAATAATAAAATCACCCACGATAAAATAACCATCGGTAAAATCATCAACGATAAAATCACCCTAATAGAATCACCCATGATAAAATCACACTGGATAAAATCACACTGGATAAAATCACACTTGATAAAATAACCCACGATAAAATCATCAACAATTAAATCACCCACAATAAAATCACCGACACTAAAATCACCCACAATAAAATCACCAATGATAAAATCAACCACGATAAAATCACACATGGTAAAATCAACCTCAATAAAATCACCCACGATAAAATCACCCTCGATAAAATCACCATGGTAAAATCAACATCGATAAAATCACCACGATAAAATCACCCTCGATAAAATCACCCATGTTAAAATCAACCTCGATAAAATCACCCACGATAAAATCAACCACGATAAAATCATCCTCGACAAAATCACCCATGGTAAAATCAACCTCGATAAAATCACCCATGATAAAATAACCTACTATAAAATTACCAACAAGAAAATAACCCTAGATAAAATCACCAATAATTAAATAACCCACGATAAAATCACCCTCGATAAAATCACCAATAATAAAATCGCACGATAAAATCACCCTCGATAAAATCATCCACGGTAAAATCAACGTTGATAAACTCACCCACGATAAAATCAGCCTCGATAAAATGACCCATGATAAAATCACACACGATAAAATCACCCAAGATAAAATCACCGACACTAAAATCACCCACAATAAAATCACTCATGAGAAAATCAACCACGATAAAATCACCCTCGATAAAATCACCCATGGTAAAATCAACCTCGATAAAATCACCCACGATAAAATCAACCACGATAAAATCATCCTCGACAAAATCACCCATGGTAAAATCAACCTCGATAAAATCACCCATGATAAAATAACCTACTATAAAATTACCAACAAGAAAATAACCCTAGATAAAATCACCAATAATTAAATAACCCACGATAAAATCACCCTCGATAAAATCACCAATAATAAAATCGCACGATAAAATCACCCTCGATAAAATCATCCACGGTAAAATCAACATTGATAAACTCACCCACGAGAAAATCAGCCTCGATAAAATGACCCATGATAAAATCACACACGATAAAATCACCCAAGATAAAATCACCGACACTAAAATCACCGACAATAAAATCACTCATGAGAAAATCAACCACGATAAAATCACCCTCGATAAAATCACCCATGGTAAAATCAACCTCGATAAAATCACCCACGATAAAATCAACCACGAAAAAATCACCGATGGTGAAATCAACCACAATAAAATCCGCTACAATAAAATTACCCACGATAAAATCACCCTCAATAAAAACACCAATAATAAAATTACCCACGATAAAATCAGTATTGGTAAAATCATCCATGAGAAAATCACCCTCAATAGAATCACCCACGATAAAATCACCTAGGATAAAATCACACTTGATAAAATAACCCACGATAAAATCACGAACAATTAAATAGCCAACAATAAAATCACCCACGATAAAATCACCCATGATAAAATCACCCATGCTAAAATCATGCCCGATAAAATCACCCACGATAAAATCACCGACACTAAAATCACCGACAATAAAATCACCTATGATAAAATCAACCAAGATAAAATCACCTTCAATAAAATCACCCATGGTAAAATCAACCTCGACAAAATCACTTATGGTGAAATCAACCTCGATAAAATCACCCATGATAATATCTCCTACAATAAAATTACCCACTATAAAATCACCCTCGATAAAATCACTAATAATAAAATTACCCACAATAAAATCACCAATAATAAAATCACCCACGATAAAATCACCATCGGTAAAATCATCCACAATAAAATCACCCTCAATAGAATCACCCACGATAAAATCACCCAAGATAAAATCACACTATATAAATTAACCCACGATAAAATCACCAACAATTAAATAACCAACAATAAAATCACACACGATAAAGTCACCCATAATAAAATCACCCATGATAAAATCATGCCCGATAAAATCACCCATGATAAAATCACTGACACTAAAGTCACCCATAATAAAATCACCCATGATAAAATCAACCAAGATAAAATCACTTTCGATAAAATCACCCATGGTATAATCAACCTCGATAAAATCACCCACGATAAAATCAACCACGATAAAATCACCCTCGATAAAATCACCCGTGGTAAAATCAACCTCGATAAAATCACTCACGATAAATCAACCACGATAAAATCACCCTCGATAAAATCACCCATGGTAAAATCAACCTCGATAAAATCACCCACGATAAAATCACCTACTATAAAATTACCCACAATAAAATAACTCTAGATAAAATCACCAATAATAAAATAACCAACGATAAAATCACCAATAATAAAATCGCCCACGATAAAATCACCCTCGATAAAATCATCCACGATAAAATCACGCAACATAAACTCACCCACGATAAAATCACCCTCGATAAAATCACCCATGATAAAATCACGCATGATAAAATCACCCACTATAAAATCAACGACACTAAAATCACCCACGATAAAATCAACGATGGTAAAATCAACCTCGATAAAATTATCCACGATAAAATCAACCACAATAAAATCACGTATGGTGAAATCAACCTCGATAAAATTACCCACAATAAAATCCCCTACTATAAAATTGCCCACTATAAAATCACCCTCGATAAAATCACCAATAATAAAATTACCCACGATAAAATCACCAATAATAAAAACACCCACGATAAAATCACCATCGGTAAAATCATCCACGATAAAATCACCCTCAATAGCATCACCCACGATAAAATCACCCACGATAAAATCACCCAGGATAAAATCACACTTGATAAAATAACCCACGATAAAATCACCAACAATTAAATAACCAACAATAAAATCACCCATGATAAAATCATGGACGATAAAATCACCCACGATAAAATCACCGACACTAAAATCAACCACAATAAAATCACCCATGATAAAATCAACCACAATAAAATCACCCTCGATAAAATCACGCATGGTAAAATCAACCTCGATAAAATCACCCACAATAAAATCAACCACGATAAAATCAACCTCGATAAAATCACCCATGATAAAATCAACCTCGATAAAATCACCCACGATAAAATCACCTACTATAATATTACCCACAATAAAATAACCCTAGATAAATTCACCAATAATAAAATAACCCACCTAAAATCACCCTCGATAAAATCACCAATAATAAAATCGCCCACAATAAAATCACCCTCGATAAGATAATCCACGATAAAATCACCCAACATAAAATGACCCACGATAAAATCACCCTGGGTAAAATCACCAATGATAAAATCACCAACTATTAAATAACCAATAATAAAATCACCCTCGATAAAATCACTAATGCTAAAATCACCCATGACAAAATCACCCACGATAAAATCCACGACACTAAAATAACCCTGGATAAAATCACCAACATTAAAATCACTCAAACTAAAATCATCCACGATAAAATCACCCCCAAGTTAAAATCACCGAAGAGAAAATCACCCATGAAAAAATCACCCTTGATAAAATCACCCACGATAAAACCACCGTCGATAAAATCACCCACGATAAAACCACTGTCGATAAAATCACCACGATAAAATCACTAACACGAAAATCACCCAGAATAAAATCACCCATGATAAAATTACCCTAGAATAAATCACCTTTGACAAAATCACCCTCAATAAAATCATCCACACTAAAATCACACATGATAAAATCACCCTCGATAAAATCACCCTCAATAAAATCACCCATGGTAAAATTAACCTAGAATAAATCACCTTTGACAACATCACCCACGATAAAATCGTCAACTTTAAAATTACCCAGGGTAAAATTAACCTAGAATAAATCACCTTTGACAACATCACCCACGATAAAATCGTCAACTTTAAAATTACCCACGATAAAATCATCCTCGATAAAATCTCCAACGATAAAATTACACTCGACAGAATCACCCAAGATAAAATCATCCATGATAAAATCACCCAAGATAAAATCACTGACAACAAAATCACACTCGATAAAATATCCAATGATAAAATCACCCTCAATAAAATCACTAATGTAAAAATCACCCATGATAAAATCCACGACAATAAAATCACCCGCGATAAAATCACCCACGATAAAATCACCTAAGATAATATCACCAACAACAAAATCACACTCGATAAAATATCCCATGAAAAAAATCACCCTCGATAAAATCACTAATGTTAAAATCACCCATGATAAAATCACCCACGATAAAATACACGACACTAAAATCAGCCACGATAAAATCACCCACGATAAAATCAACCATGATAAAATCAGTCTCGATAAAATCACTCACGGTAAAATCAACCTTGATAAAATCACCCACGATAAAATCCCTTCGGTAAATCACCCACGATAAAATCACCCTCTATAAAATTACCCATGATAAAATTAACCTTGATAAAATCACCCACAATAAAATCACCCAAGATAAAATCAAGGACAACAAAATCACACTCGATAAAATATCCCATGATAAAATCACCCTCGATAAAATCACTAATGTTAAATCACCCAGGATAAAATCACCTACGATAAAATCACCTACACTAAAATTAACCATGATAAAATCACCCACGATAAAATCAACCACGATAAAATCACTCTCGATAAAATCACCCATGGTAAAATCAACCTCGATAAAATCACCCACGATAAAATCCCCTCGATAAAATCACCCACTATAAAGTTACCCAAGATAAAATTAGCCTCGATAAAATCACCCACGATAAAATCACCCATGTTAAACTCACCAATGATAAAATCACACTCGATAAAATCACACATGATAAAATCACGCACTATGAAATCAGCTCGATAAAATCACCCATGATAAAATCAACCTCGATAAAATTATCCACGAAAAAATTACGCACGATAAAATCACCCACTACAAAATAACCGACACTAAAATTACCAACGATATTATCACCCATGATAAAATAACCCTCGATAAAATCTTCAATTATAAAATCACCCATGATAAAATCACCCTTGATAAAATCACCCACAATAAAATCACCGTTGATAAAATCACTGACAATAAAATAGCCTACGATAAAATCACCCATGATAAAATCAACCACGATAAAATAACCCCCCGCTAAAATCACCTATAATAAAATCACCCCCGCTAAAATCACCCACGATATAATCACTCATGAAAAAATCAACCATGCTAAAAGCACCCTCGATAAAATCATCCACTACAAAATCACCCATGATAAAATCACCCTTGATAAAATCACCCATGATAAAATCACCTAAGATATATTACTAACGATAAAATCATCCTCGTTAAAATCACCCTAGATAAAATCACCCAAGATAAAATCACCCACGATGAAATCACCCACCCTAAAATCACCCATGATAAAATCACCCCCAACAAAATCACCCATGGTAAAATCACCCTCGATAAATTCACCCACAATAAAATCACCCTAGATATAATCACCAACATTAAATCACTCACACAAATCATCCACGATCAAATCACCTATGATTAAATGACCCACGATAAAATCTCACACGATAGGATCGCCCACAACAAAATCCCCACGATAAAATCATGCTCGATAAAATCATCCACGATAAAATCACACTCGATTGAATCACCCATAGTAAAATCACCCTCGATAGAATCACCCATAATAAAAATACCGTCAATAAAATTCCCCCCAATAAAATCAGGCACGATAAAATCACCTTTTATAAAAACCCGCCCAATAAAATCACACTCGATAAAATTATCTACTATAAATCACCCATGATAAAATCACCCCCAATAAAATCACCGTTGACAAAATCACCCTTGATAAAATCAGCCCCGCTAAAATCATCCACAAGAAAATCACCCATGATAAAATCACCCACAAGAAAATCACCCATGATAAAATCATCCACGATAAAATCACCCACGATAAAATCACCCACGATAAAATCACCCACAATAAAATCACCCAGGCTAAAATCACCCACGATATAATCAACAACGTGAAAATTCTCCACCATAAAATCACCCTCGATAAAATCACCAATGATAAAATCACCCTTGACAAAACAAACCAGGATAAAATCACCCACGATAAAATCACCCCCAAGTTAAAATCATCGAAGACAAAATCACACTTGAGAAAATAACCAATGATAAAATCTCCCTTTATAAAATCACCCATGGTAAAATCACCCATGATAAAATCACGCACGATAAAATCACACACATTAAAATCGATGACACTAAAATCACCCACGATAAATTCACCCATGAAAAATCACCCTTGATAAAATCACCCACGATAAAACCACCGTCGATAAAATCACCCACGATAAAACCATCGTCGATAAAATCACCCACGATAAAATCAGTGACACGAAAATCACCCAGAATAAAATCACCCATGATAAAATTACCCTAGAATAAATCACCTGTGACAAAATCACCCACGATAAAATCACCCTCAATAAAATCACCCTCAATAAAATCATCCACACTAAAATCACGCATGATAAAATTACCCTCGATAAAATCACCCTCAATAAAATCACCCATGGTAAAATTAACCTAGAATAAATCACCTTTGACAACATCACCCACGATAAAATCGTCAACGTTAAAATTACCCACGATAAAATCATCCTCGATAAAATTATCCAAGATAGAATCACCCAAGATAAAATCACCCATGATAAAATCACCCAAGATAAAATCACCGACAACAAAATCACACTCGATAAAATATCCCATGATAAAATCACCCTCGATAAAATCACTAATGTTAAAATCACCCATGATAAAATCCACGACACTAAAATCACCCACGATAAAGTCACCCACGATAAAATCACCCACGATAAAATCACCCAAGATAAAATTGTTATCACAGAAGGAGATTGTTGTCATTCTGTTCAAGAATTTTCATAATGATCAAGACTATCAAAATGTGCAAAAGTGTTCAAGATATCAAGACCAGAAGAAAGCAAAGGATCAAAGAAGATCTTACACTAGATTTAGAAGTGAGAATAAAAAAGGAAACATCACTCTGCTCAGAAGGTTCTCAAAAGAAAATGATTAATTACAAAATCTTTTTTAAAAAAAGACACTATAATCGATTATGGGACATGATTTTTGAAAAACAAAGTTTTTGATACGGCAATAATCGATTAGATAATCAATTATGTTTTGTGAAAATGAAAAAGCATTTGTTTCGGCAATAATCGATTAGATAATCGATTATGAGGTTTTTTCAGAAAATGTTATTTGCGATGATAATCGATTAGGTAATCGATTATGAGCCTTTTTAGAAAATATGTCTTTCGGTGATAATCGATTATATAATCGATTATCTGTGGTTTTAAAAAGTTTTTTAACGCAAGGATAATTGATTATGTACTTAAGATAATCGATTATGTTCGTAGATTTTTGAAAATTATGAACGTTGCACAGAATCCTTCGAAAATATTGGAGTATCTTTGATATGATTTTCTGAACGTGGGAGAGTGATTCTGTGTATCTAATTTCGAATTAAAACAACAGAAAATATTTTTCTATTTTTTTCTTATTTAATAAGCTTTTGAGAATATATCAAAATACAACTCTCACTTATTCTTTTTCTCCTGAATTGAGCCACGAAATTATTTTTAGAAAGGGAGAATATTATCTTTCAGAAAAAAAAATCATCTTTGAAGGATTTTGAGAAACCCTGAGCAGAGCAGTGCTACGCTTTGATATCTTCACAGTACAGGTGATATTTATTTTTAATTTTTGATCTTCCTCTGAGGCTGTTCAGAGGAGGTAAGGTCCCTCTTGATGCCACTTGATAACAAAAATCACCAACAGCAAAATCACACTCGATAAACTATACCATGAAAAAATCACACTCGATAAAATATACCATGAAAAAATCACACTCGATAAAATCACTAACGTTAAAATCACCCATGATAAAATCATACGATAAAATACTCCACACTAAAATCACCCACGATAAAATCACCCACAATAAAATCACCCTGGATAAAATCACCAACATTAAAATCATTCACACAATTCATACACGATCAAATCAACTATGATAAAATCACCCTTGATAAAATCACCAATGATAAAATCTCGCACGATAAGATCGCCCACAACAAAATCCCCACGGTAAAATCATGCTCGATAAAATCATCCACGATAAAATCACACTCGATTGAATCACCCATAGTAAAATCACCCTCGATAGAATCACCCATAATAAAATTACCGTTAATAAAATTCCCCCCAATAAAATCAGGCACAATAAAATCACCTTTTATAAAAACCCGCCCAATAAAATCGCACTCGATAAAATCATCTACTATAAATCACCCATGATAAAATCACCCCCATAAAATCACCGATGATAAAATCACCCATGATAAAATCAGCCCCGCTAAAATCACCCACAAGAAAATCACTCATGATAAAATCACCCACAATAAAATCAGCCATGATAAAATCACTCATGATAAAATCACCAATGTTAAAATCACCAACGATAAAATCATCCTCGATAAAATCATCCACGATAAAATCACCCACGATAAAATCAGCCCCGCTAAAATCACCCACAATAAAATCACCCATGCTAAAATCACCCACGATAAAATCCACAACATTAAAATTCTCCACAATAAAATCACCCTCGATAAAATCACCAATGATAAAATCACCCTCGACAAAACCAACCAGGATAAAATCACCCACGATAAAATCACCCCTAAGTTAAAATCACCGAAGACAAAATCACACTTGATAAAATAACCAATGATAAAATCTCCCTCGATAAAATCACCCATAGTAAAATCACCCATGATAAAATCACGCACGATAAAATCACACACGTTAAAATCAACGACACTAAAATCACCCACGATAAATTCCCCCATGAAAAATCACCCTTGATAAAATCACTCCCGATAAAACCACCGTCGATAAAATCACCCACGATAAAATCACTGACACGAAAATCACCCAGAATAAAATCACCCATGATAAAATTACCCTAGAATAAATCACCTTTGGCAAAATCACCCACGATAAAATCACCCTCAATAAAATCACCCACACTAAAATCACGTATGATAAAATCACCCTCGGTAAAATCACCCTCGATGAAATCATCCTCAATAAAATCACCCATGATAAAATTACCCTAGAATAAATCACCTTTGACAACATCACCCACGATAAAATCGTCAACTTTAAAATTACCCACGATAAAATCATCCTCGATAAAATCACCAACGATAAAATTACCCTCGACAGAATCACCCAAGATAAAATCACACATGATGAAATCACCCAAGATAAAATCACCGACAAAAAAATCACCCACTATAAAATTACCCACGATAAAATTAGCCTCGATAGAATCACCCACGATAAAATCACCCATGATAAACTCACCAACGATAAAATTACACTCGATAAAACCTTGATAAAATTATCCACGAAAAATTATGCTCGATAAAATCACCTACTACAAAATAACCGACACTAAAATCACCAACGATATTATCACCCATGATAAAATCGCCCATGATAAAATACCCCTCTATAAAATCACCCATGATAAAATCACGCTTGATATAATCACCAACGATAAAATCACCGTTGATAAAATCACCCACGATAACATAAGTCATGATAAAATCACCCATAATAAAATCACCCTCATAAAATCACCCTCAATAAAATCACCATGATAAAATCATCCTCCATAAAATCATCCCTGATAAAATCTGGCACGATAAAATCACCGTTGGTAAAAACAGCTTTGATAAAATGACCACGATAAAATCACCCCCACTAAAATCTTTGATAAAACCTTTTGTCGCAGTGGTTTGTCTCAAACAATTTTCCTAAATCCCCTCTAATGTGGTATAGGAGAGGACCCTGGATATCAATTCGTGGAGCAAGTTCAGCGATGTAGTTGATTCTGTATGGCTAAATGAAAATACTAAATGAGGGGAAGAAAATGATGTGAGTTGATGCTGCTGTAATTGTGAATTTTATGTATAGTGAATGATGCAATTGGGATGGAAATGCATGAGATGGAATTGATTGAGGGGGGATTTGTAATCTGAAGTTATGAAACTTAGTAGGAAACTAAAGATTAAGTTGTGAAATGTAAAATGAATGTGTGATGCTGAAATGCAGAAATGCAGAGTTCTAAAATTGAGAAGGAATAGTAATGATGCAAGGTAGCAGATGAATCAATTCAAAATGCAGAATCAAACTATAATGGTTGAACGATTTGGAAGTGAAATTAAGACAAATCGAAATTGAAATTGAATGCAAAGCTACTGATGCAACGAATTAATGGAGCTGATCTAAATCCTTGAATGAATATGCAACTAATATGGCAATGCATGTGATGCTACTCAAAATGAATTCGAACCAAATTAACAGCAAAGTAAGGTGAACAGTAAACTGACTTAAAATTCGGAAACAATGCAATGCATGAATTGAAATATATTTTTGTTGATTTTTCCGATGAAGTGATACAATGAAATGAAAGAATGCAGAATTGGAAATGAACTGATACTGATTTAAGAGTGCAACGCAAAATCTGAATTATCAATCAACTAATCATAATGCAAAATCAAAAGCTACTTCTGAAATGGAAATGAAGCTATGCTGTGAAATTGAGCTAATGCAGGATTGAAAGCTGATTTAAATCTAAAATGGAATTCACAATACGAAACTGTAATTGATCTAATGCTATCTCCTAAAGACATTTAAAAACAGCAAATACTTCTAGTCTATGAATTAAGATGAGATGAATGCAAAACTGGATTAAAATGCAAGAAATTACTCTACTTGAAGATTTCAAAGAATGAGAACCAATTGGAATGGTGCTGGATCTTGCTAAGTCTTGAAACTGGTTTCTACACCGTTGAAAGACATTCAACTGTTCCAAAACGTCACAAGATGCCAAGAGACTATTCTCTATGATTCAGTTCTTCAAGAACTTCCAAGAACCAAAAATTTGTAAAATTGAAAAGCTTAGAATTTAAAAGAACTACTGCTGCGGTGAAAGGAACTATATGAAAGAGTTAATTGGTGATGAAAAGTGTGCGAAATAAACCATTGAAAATGGAAAGATTCAAGAAATGAACGTAATGGATGAAGTGAAGAAAGATTGAGCAAGAAAATCAAAGGAAACTACAAGAACTTAATTGGCTAAGCTGGAAAACGTAAGAACTACACAAGCTACTTTGAACACCAACGAAATTACCGAAGTCGAATGCATTGTAACTGAACTTGAAAACTGAAAATGCTAATCTGTTTGCTAACAATTCTTCTACACCTATTACAAGTGAAGCTCTATCTACTTATAGGATGTACAACTTTCGCTTATTGGATGGGCCCTAGTGAAATTGGCCCGGTCCTTTATTCAGTTCGTGTGTTTCTTCAAGCTTAACTTAGAATACGCGTAGCTTCCTCATCTCTTCATCATTTTACGTGATTCAGGTCTTCATTTGCAGATGTTCAAGTCTATTTTCCAATGGGACTAGATTCGCGATTTTAGAGGCCCAGGCGAGTCCACTGGGCCTTGATTAGTGGAAGTGGTTTTTCACTTTCTTCAGCTAGCTGCAGCTTCTGTTGAGTTCACTTTAATTGCTCGCCAAAAATCCATTTTACGTCCGATTCGTGTCATTCAAAGTCTGAATTGAAGCCCTGCGGATCCTCTTTCATTTGGGACAAATTTGGTGATTTTTGGAGCTTCACAGCATCCTGGAGCTCAATTTCTTTAAGGTCGACTTTTCTGTCTTCGTTCTTTGCAGTTGACTTGACTTTGTCTGCTCAGGAAAAATCCATTTCTTTACCAAATCTTGTGATTCCGGTTCCTTTTGAAAGCCTCAGATGTCTATTTTATCCTGCATCAAGAATCATGATTTTAGGTGCATTGAGTTGAGAGATATCGTCGAAGAACGAAGCAATCATCAAGTTGAAAATACACTATTTTTAGCATGCTATTTATCTCTCTCCTTGTAATGTATTGCAGTATATATTTTATGGGAAATTTAGTTTATTTATTTATTTACGAATACTTAAATAAGGTTATTAGTTGATTTAGAAATGTTAATTTAAGGTTCTATCAAATACCCCACACTTAATCATTTGCACTCCTGGGCAAAGAGAGATCATAAGGCAATAGCATAAATTCAATAATTTTGAGCTTTTGAAAAATATCAACCATATATAATGCATATTTTCTTAGTGCAGAGCATGACATGATTCAGATATAGCTCTCATAACTTAGGCACAGATCATTTTCAACTTATTTAAAGAAATCCTCACATGGGAAGTGTTTAACTCATCACTCCTTTTTGCAGGCACTGTTTTCTCTCAATATTCTC